>LR812525.1:74513189-74610689 GCA_903798195.1 Danio kyathit | reverse complement strand
TTAATGCAGTGCCTCTTGTCCGATCTGAGACCCACTTTATATCGTATATCCAACAGGCATTGAAGATTGCTGATTTTTAAAGAAATCAAATCTTAAACCTGACAATTTTGTAATGGAAAGCCTGGCTGAAAATATTAAAAGTCTGTGTGCATATAGCCCATTAAATCATGGGCATCAGCTAAAAAAAATCATTTTTCAAATCTCTAGTCTAAAGCACTACATGACCTTCCTCTGTGTTTTACACCAGCGTGGAGAGACTGCTTTGCATATGGCGGCCCGCGCTGGACAAATGGAGGTTGTGCGCTGTCTTCTAAGGAATGGAGCCATGGTGGATGCAAGAGCAAGGGTAAGCCGAAGACATGCTTCAAGATTGCACATATTCACTTAATACTGAAATTGTCCCCTTCTGTCATATTAGAGCAATGGATGTAACAGTAGATATCACAATGTATCATAGTTTCACTACTAGTGGAGAACTGATATAAGCTTTTAAGGGGCTAAAAGAGCAAAGTGACTAATGACAAGCTTTAGCTAATATGCTGTATAGGATGAAAATGAGGCCTACATCAAACAAGGCCAGTATCAAACTGTTACAGTTTAAGTACACATTATTTAATGAAGATTGTCATACACTAAAAAAAATCTGGGTTCCACAATTCCTTTTTGTTGTCCAGAGACAAACTGATTAGGTTGACTTAATTGTTTATACAAATTGAATTGGATTGAGCATAAATCAGGCGGTTCATTCCGCTGTGGGACCCCAGATTAATAAAGGGACTAAGCTGAAAAAAAAATGAATGAATGAATGAATGAATGAATGAATGAACATAAATCAATTAAGTCAAAAAAAAACTAAGAATTGTGTTGTTTCAGCTCATTTTAAATAAGTGGTTTGAACAAGCAGCAAAGTCTTTTTTTTTTGAGTGCAAGCTTATTTTAAAACACTAAAAAAGCATTCATAATGTAAAGAATTCATATCCACAAATCTTCTAAAATGAACATTTCACAGTGATTTCACTTTAAGGGCATGGAAAATAAAATTTCTTTGCCATAAAAGTGAAATTACTGAACCTCCACACTGGAGCCTGAGAAAAATGGAATAAATTTTGGAAGCTAAATTTCAAATAGCACTTAAGAGGATTTTACATCTGACGGTTGAAACAGACCATTTTCTGAACTCTCCTCTCTCATCAGGAGGATCAGACTCCTCTTCACATTGCATCTCGTCTGGGTAAGACAGAGATTGTCCAGCTTCTGCTTCAACACATGGCTCATCCAGACGCAGCAACTGCTAATGGTTACACCCCGCTTCACATCGCCGCACGCGAGGGACATCTGGATGTTACTACAGTGCTGTTAGAAGCTGGTGCTGCTCACTCCTTAGCTACCAAGGTCAGTAAAAGCCAGATTTTCACCCATAAAAAGCGAGAAAAAAACAACATTTCAAACTATTTTTAACATGCTTCCTAAAGTGTTAGTTCATCTAAAAAAAAAAAATATTCTGTTAATGTTTACTCACCCTGATGTTGTTTGTTTTGGTGCTTTAAATATTAGGCCTATATATTGTATGTCAGAACTCATTTAGTGCACATTTAAAGGGATAGTTCACCCAAAAATGAACATTTACTCACCCTCAAGTGGTTCTAAACCTTTATGAGTCTCTTACTTCTGTTGAACACAAAATAAGATATTTTGAAGAAAGCTGAAAACCTGTAATCATTGACTTCCAGGTTTTCAACATTCTTCTACATATCTTTTTTTGTTTTAACAGAAGAAAGAAACAAAGGTTTAAAAAAGGATGATTTAATGTTAAAAAAATGTTTGGGGTGAACTATCTCTATCTCTTTTTTTATCAAATCTGAGACTTCTATCCCTTCATTGAATGTTTCCCCCAAACTGTATGAATCCTTCAAAACATGCATTTAAAAAAGAAAAGATCTATCAAGTGGTGTCATGCCATCACATTTGAGCTTCCACAAGAACCCATTTGGTTTGGTCTTGCATTTCAAGAATGCACAATGTTGATCTTCTGTACACATTACAAATATTTTGAAGCATTAAAGCATAAAATCTTTAAATGACGAGAAAGAAATTGTTCAAATTAGACTAAAAACAGTAATCACACAAAGGATGTGTAGAAAGATTAACCTCAAAATTCAATAGTCATTGTTGGAAAGGGGTCAATAATCAAAAGTTCCAAAAATACAAAGAAAGTTATCAGAATGTTCAGATTTTATCAGAGACACAATAGGTTTATAACAGTTACAAACCAAAAACTGTCAATACATTTTCAAGCATGTAAAATATATTGTTATAAAATATAAATATAAAGGAATGGTGATATAAAGAGAATATTTAAAACAACACTAAAAACAACATTTTATCGTTTTAAAATTATTGATTGTTTTAAAATTAAATGATTATTATTTTTGCAGATTCTGCAGGGTGGATATAAACTTCCTTATAGTAATAAGTTATAGCTGTACTATTATGATGTTGCATTGGGGTTCATGTTACAGTATGTTGCTGGCAGAACAATATAACCAGCAATACATAGCTGGTGAAGTTGATTCACCATGCGAATGTGCTAGTTAAAAAGCCTGTTCAAGTCATTGTCTGCTTATTCTGGTAATCAGCAGAGTAGTTGAAAAAGTTATGGATCAGTAGTGTTATTGCCAGAGGAAATTACTTTTGTTACACTTTATTTTAATAGTCTCTTTTAGACAGTAACATTGTTTACAATTAAACTCCCTTTAGAGTATTACTAGGCTGTAAAGGTCAGGTGGGTTTTAGAGTTAGTAGAATAAATACTTGATCTGAACTTGGGAAAAAGGTGTGACCAAAATAGTTTTTATAAAATAATTTTATTTGACATTTTTTGATCATTTTGCAGATTCATCAATTGTAAATTGATTGCAAGGTGTGCTGCTTTATGAATATTTATATTACGAATATTATCAAATTCACTGCAGTCATTTTCACTGCTGTAAAACTGAAGTAACCTTCTGTTGGTTTAGATTTCACTGTATAAGGTCTCACATGACTCAATGTCTCTCCCTGCTGACAGCATAAAAACTACATCCAGAGCATCTAGTTAAGAGCAAGCAATAGTGTAATTTAACACTAGAACAGCCATGGGGTCAATTTTACCCATCACTGTTATTCAAATGTACATAACAGACCTTCAATAAAATATTCAAGCCTCCCAGTCATTGACTTTTACTAAAACTGCCTTATTTACAATTCCCAGATATAATTTTTTTTTTTAGATAACAATAGATTAAAAAGTGACACATTTATACCTATAAGCGCCAACATGGGTCAAATGTACCCACTATAAAAATGCTTGTATTTATGCTCTGCTTATGTTTGAAATTACAATTACAATTTCATTCACTGAATTAGTGGTTATAATAAATTAATTTCGATATTTTAACCTACTCATAAATGTTCTAACTTTACTGTTGTTGTTCTCCTAAAATAATCTTGTTATCCTGAAATAATAATTTCATGAGTCTTGACACTTTTTGTTAACAGTGGCAAAAAAAAAGAATAGTATGTTTTTTTTTTTTTTTAGCACTTTCTAAACAAAATTTGTGCTGGGTAAAATTTACCCGGAATGGCAATTTTAGGTATACAGCGACCTCCGGCAGTTCTAGTGTTAATGGAAAATGTTCTGCTATGATTTAAAACTGCTTCAAATATTTTTTTTTCCATTTTGAATAATGTCAACATTATTGTTGTATTACAGTGCTCAGCGTAAAAGAGTACACCCCATTTTGAAAATTTGTATTTTTCTCCATTTCTCAGTGAATATGGGTAATATATATTGGTGCATTTGAACAAAACAGATTGATTAAACTAAAATAATATTAAGTAATAACAAGCTAAATATTGCAAAAAAAATTACAAACTACAACATTTCAACAAAATTGTATATATTTTTTGTTACTCTTGATTTTTCCTCTTTTTTTTTTTTTAAATTTGATATTTAATATTTTTCTATAACATATATATTTGGGTGTACTAGTTTTGGACTCCAGATTTGGCTTCAGTTCTGACTAAACTAATGTACTGTATATGCACAAATAATATTGTAAAGCATCCTATAGAAAATATTCATTTAAATGAGAGATTTGTGAGGGGTGTACTTGTATATGCTGAGCACTGTACAGTATGTACAATGTAATCTACATTCAGTTAATTCAGTAATATGCTTGATAAGAATGATCTGATTCATCTGTGTCCTCCTTTTAAATACCCACAGAAAGGGTTCACGCCTTTACATGTGGCTTCAAAGTATGGAAGCCTGGATGTGGCAAAGCTTCTTTTGCAGCGACGGGCACCTCCTGACTCCGCTGGAAAGGTAAGTGCACCGGAAAACCATAATTGATTCATTTTTGATGAAGACATAGTAGCTTTAACAGGGCATTTTTGACAAATATGTACACAACTATTCAGCTTTAGTCTAATTCATAGAATCTTTTGGGATGTTGTTTAAAAGAATTGCCTTGAGGCTATGTTGACTGCAAGAGTACTGGTAAGCATCGTTTCACTTACTGATAACATTTTGTTAAGAAAAGGAAACGACTTTGTTTTCTTCCTTTTTTCTTTAATAAGGAGCCAGGTTTTGTTTGTTGTCGAGCTTGCACTCTAATTTAGATGATAATCTCACCTTCGTTTTTTAACACGCAATAACAATCCCTGTTAACACTGCTATTGCATTAAATATTCCATATGTGTGCTTAGGTTTGATTTAATGCTTTTGCAATGCTAACAGTTCCCCCTTAATCATGTTGCACTGACCCTCATCCCAGCAGAATGGTCTCACTCCTCTACATGTCGCTGCTCACTATGATAACCAGAAGGTGGCGCTCCTGCTTTTGGACAAAGGGGCATCTCCTCATGCCACCGCTAAGGTGAGATGTCATTTCTCTCTCTCTCTCACTCTCTCTCTCTCTCTCTCTCTCTCTCTTGCAAATTTTTGTGTTCATACCAGCCTTACCATCTTTTTGTTCTTTCTTTCTTCACCTAGAATGGATACACTCCCCTTCATATAGCAGCAAAAAAGAATCAAATGGAAATAGCCACCACACTCCTACAATATGGAGCTGAGACCAACATCCAGACCAAACAGGGGGTGATGCCGATCCATCTGGCATCCCAGGAGGGACACAGTGAAATGGCGGCTTTGCTTCTGCAGAGAGGAGCCCAAGTCAATGTTACCACTAAGGTAAATGACTTAAAATTAAAATCACTACATCTCTTACATTTAAAGGCAATTTCTGAGGCAGAGTTATAAAAAAAACGATAATTGGAAATGCTGTTTATCGCTTTTACAGATAAAAATATTCAATATTTGGGGCCAGATTTAATAAACAGGCAAGTGTGAAAGTACAATCCTGTAAAAGCCAATGGACATGGGAATTTCTGCTGATTAGGATGATCTACTGATAATATGCTAATTAAAAGCACACAGATGCAGATGCTCATTTACAAAATGACCAATGCAATCTTCCAAGAGCAGCACAAATAGCTTAATGTGACTTCGTAATCAATATATTTGGATGTCTTCTACTGGTGTTTTAATTAAATCAACAAAAGTAGGAAAAATCTCTCTATTCTACCACATCCGATCATGAAAAGGACAGGTCTTAAATAATTTCAATTGTACATGACCAAAATAACCCTTAAATTGAGAATAGTCAAGGTCAAGATGAACTGCAGCTCCGCTGTTTAGGGACGTCTGCATTTGTTAAATCCAATACAGGCTCATTGTGAAAACATACCCCCGTAAACATTTCTGGAGAGCACAAATTATGTAACCAGAGCTATGTATGGCTGCATTTCATCTTTAAAAGGCATGCTACAGGGCGGTATGATGCTGCCAATGGTTTCTGTTTCTTTTCGCGCTACCAGCTGACCGCTTACTATTGTGTGGGCGTTTTTTTTGCTGTTACCAGTTTGCCCTGTAGCTTGCCATGTATGTCAGTGGACTTGAGACGCAGAGCAGAGTTGACCGCGATGACAAGGTTCGAGTTTGAAAAAACTGAAGAAAAAAAAACAAAAGCCAATAATTAAAACAAACAAGTAAATAACAAGGTGAGAACGTGGTAAGATCTGAAAACGTGGTAAAAATCAGGCAGCCGCAAGAGCTTTTCCTTTTTTGGATTGCGTTTAAAAACACTGTTGGTTGGCTTTAGAGAAGGGGGTGATCTGGTCAATCTGTGCTTTTGAAAACACTATCAGTTGGGTTAAGGGTAGGGGTGGGTCAGTCAGTCAGTGACAACGGCCTCTGGTGGATATGTGCGAGAACAGCAGGTGCGAATGGCAGTTGCGAGAGAAATTTGAGATCTGAAAAAGCATACAGAGCGCCCTCTGGTGCATTTGCGAAAACAAAAACTGCAAAAAAAGTACCTCTTGGGACATATTTGGCGATCTCCAGAAACTTATATAGGGGTACGTATCAATAATAAACCTGGGTTGGTTAATTTATGTAATTCATGTTTTCTCAGAGTGGACTTACATCCCTTCATCTTGCTGCCCAAGAAGACAAAGTAGGTGTTGGCGAGATCTTAGTTAAGCAAGGTGCCAACTTAGACCAACAAACCAAAGTAAGCAGACATTATTATACAGCAAAACATTTTTTTGGCTTTTTTACATTTATTAATACATTTGACTGACGATGACACAATAATATTCTTTCCAGTTGGGATACACACCTCTTATTGTGGCCTGTCACTATGGAAATGCTAAGATGGTTAATTTTCTGTTGAAGAGTGGGGCAAGTGTCAACGATAAAACAAAGGTATTTCTCAATGTGTTCAGTATTTATATTAATATGTATACAACTTTAAAGTGCTCAGCATAATTGAGTACAGCCCATTTTGAAAATGAATATTTGTATCCATTTCTCAGTGAATATAGGCAATGTATTTTGGTGTATTTAAACAAAACAGATTTATTAAACAGATATATTTATTAAAATAGTATTTTAGTCACCAAACATATTTAGAAATTGAAAGATAATACAATTAAATTCAAGCTAAATATTGCACAAAAAAATTACAACCTACAAAATGTCAACTAAGTTTTAAAAAAAAAAATTTCTCTTGATTTTTTTTCTCTTTTTTTAAACTTATATTTAATATTTTTTCTCTAACATATAAATTTGGCTGTACTAGTTTTTGGACCATTATCGTAAGTTATTTTGTTAGATAAGCTCCAGATTTGGCTTCAGTACTGACTAATTTAATGTATATGCACAAATATCATATTGTATAGCTTCCTATTAAATATATGAATTTAAAAAAAAGATTTGTGAGGGGTCTACTTATATATGCTGAGCACTGTACATAAACATTTGAATGTAACCCTAAACTTTATATATGCATAGAATGTATAGAAACATTTTATATGCACTTTGGAAAATATAACATTTGTGTCTTTGTCAGAATGGTTATACACCGCTGCACCAGGCTGCACAACAAGGCAACACGCACATCATTAATGTCTTACTCCAGTATGGGGCCAAACCCAATGCCATCACTGTGGTGAGTAAATATAAACAAACCCACGCACACACCTTAATTTATATATTCCTTGAATTATTTAAATGAAGAGGAGAGAGTGTGTCTTATAGGTAAGTTTGTGAAGCCTACTCACCTGTATGCACACTCGCCATACAGGATAAATGTGAAAGGATGTGTGTCTTCTACAGGTGGTTTGTCAACAGTGATGCCAGATTGGGTGTTTTTCCCTCAGCTGGGTGGTTTTGAATTTGATTGTGCGGGTAAAAAATTGCATAGGCAGGTTGACAAAATTTGGACAGTTTTGAAACGTAAATTTTATATACAACTTATTTAACAAAACATAACTGTGTGCTCATACTCCATTAAGTTAGTAATGACCAGTGCATAGCGCAAACCGCGTGGGCCCACCCGCAAGAGGAGGTGAAGGAAAGTTTTCTCAAAATCTGACTCCTGGACAAATCTAACTTCCCTTTGCATGCACGCGCATCATGTAGCGCCTGCAGTTAAACTCACAGCGGTTTATCATGACCCTTTTAACGATCATTTTTTTCCGCAGTTGAGAGCAAGAACAAACATAGAAGCGTTGTCTGATTGACAAGCCGCACCTAATTATGTTCAAAAGAATTTAAAACACTAAAGGGGTTGATTTTTATACCCCATTTTGAAAGTAAAACATACTATAATAGATAAGTGCACCAAGTGCAGTGTATGGTTTAGAGGGGTGCAGTGTTTCAATGTGATCTGGTTATGTTGTGGTTCTTTGACTGCTGGTGTTAGTTGCTGTATGGTTAAAAAATTATGACAGTTAAAGTAACTAGGTTAATTTAAATTTAAATAAATTCAAATTAAATAAAATATTAATCTAATATTTGGGTGTTGGGCATCACGGTGGCGCAGTGGGTAGCACGATCGCCTCACAGCAAGAAGGTCACTGGTCCGAGCCTCGACTGGGTCAGTTGACATTTTTGTGTGGAGTTTGCATGTTCTCCCAGTGTTCGCGTGGGTTTCCCCTGGATGCTCCGGTATCCCCACACATATATATATATATATATATATATACATATGTCCAAAGACATGTGGTATAGGTGAATTGGGTGAGCTAAGTTGTCCGTTGTG
The DNA here is from genome assembly GCA_903798195.1 of Danio kyathit. Taxonomy (NCBI): domain Eukaryota; kingdom Metazoa; phylum Chordata; class Actinopteri; order Cypriniformes; family Danionidae; genus Danio; species Danio kyathit. The sequence goes on along the minus strand of LR812525.1, from coordinate 74,602,041 downwards.
TATGTGAATGAGTGTGTATGGATGAATCCCAGTGATGGGTTGCAGCTGGAAAGGCATCCGCTGCGTAAACTATATGCTGGATAAGTTGGCGGTTCATTCTGCTGTGGCGACCCCAGAATAATAAAGGGACTAAGCCGAAAAAAAAATGAATGAATGAAGGAATGAATTTTGGGTGGGTTTTTTGTGCATTTGGGTGAGTTTTGGACAGCTTTTTGGGCTAGAAAAAGTCAGCTATATCTGGCAACACTGTTTGTCAAGCCCACTCACCTGCATGAAGCACACTAAGTATTGCACAGTTTTTCCAAAAACATGGAGTGCTTATAAGAAGGTGTCTGGTGCATGTGGGGAGAAAAGAGTGTGGCACCTACAATTTCATGTTGTGGTTTATGTCATGTTTCTTTTGTGTAGAATGGAAACACTGCTCTCGCCATCGCACGTCGCCTTGGATACATTTCAGTGGTAGACACACTGAGAGTGGTCACAGAAGAAATTGTCACAACAACAACGGTAAGCTAACCTTAGAAGATGCTTTTAAAGATGCCCCAAAATAGATACAGTTTGTGTTGGTTTACTGTATTAATGAAATGAATTTGCTTCCATATAGACGGTGACAGAGAAACACAAACTAAATGTGCCAGAAACCATGACAGAAGTCCTCGATGTGTCTGATGAAGAGGGTGAGTGTGACACAATTATCTATCTATCTATCTATCTATCTATCTATCTATCTATCTATCTATCTATCTATCTATCTATCTATCTATCTATCTATCTATCTATCTATCTATCTATCTATCTATCTATCTGTCTGTCTGTCTGTCTGTCTGTCTGTCTGTCTGTCTGTCTGTCTGTCTGTCTGTCTGTCTGTCTGTCTGTCTGTCTATACTTTTTCAAACTGTTTTAAACTATCTATCTATCTATCTATCTATCTATCTATCTATCTATCTATCTATCTATCTATCTATCTATCTATCTATCTATCTATCTATCTATCTATCTATCTATCTATCTATCTATCTATCTATCTGTCTATCTATCTATCTATCTATCTATCTATCTATCTATCTATCTATCTATCTATCTATCTATCTATCTATCTATCTATCTATCTATCTATCTATCTATCTATCTATCTATCTATCTATCTATCTATCTGTCTGTCTATCTGTCTATCTGTCTATCTTTCTGTCTGTCTGTCTGTCTGTCTATACTTTTTCAAACTGTTTTAAACTATCTATCTATCTATCTATCTATCTATCTATCTATCTATCTATCTATCTATCTATCTATCTATCTATCTATCTATCTATCTATCTGTCTGTCTGTCTGTCTGTCTGTCTGTCTGTCTGTCTGTCTGTCTGTCTGTCTGTCTGTCTGTCTGTCTGTCTGTCTGTCTGTCTGTCTGTCTGTCTGTCTGTCTGTCTGTCTGTCTCTATGTGACAGTCCTTATAATATCAGTCAGCTGGTCAGTCAGTCACTAAATCAGTCAGTGAATTGTACATAATCTCTTTAATGACACTGGCAAGATTTTGATCAGTTTTCTCCTGTAATGTGGCACATATTTAGTGTGTTCTGCTATAACAGCATATCTGGGTGACTGATGTGTGTTAACATGGGATTTCCTGCAGTTCGGATGCTGGTAGATGATGGGGCAATGTCAGATGACTCTATTGATTTTGAAGGTATAGATGGACAGAGCATGGACTGCTGTGGTTTAATAACTGCTTAAACTAGGTTTTAACAAACTTAAGATTCAAGAAGTTTGCATGGTCTTATGGAATTGGTTACACTTATGTGTACATGTAGGGTACTAAATGACTGACAAACCTTTGCAGTGGTTAATGATTTTTAACACAATGATATGTACTAAAACCTTTATTTTGACTTGTTTAATGGAACTGCATTGCACCCAAATTAGTTAGGTTATGTGTCCACCAAAGTATTTTTTTCACTCCAGAAATGCAACTGATGTTCTAAAAAATCCTCACCTGCGAGCACGTCTTCTACTGTTAAAGCATGATAAATACAATAAGTACTCAAAGGTGAGTGTAAAACACACACTCAGGGCCTGGTTAGACAGTTAAAAAAATGTGATGCTTCCATATTGACAACAACAGTGTTATGAGTTTATGATGTTTAAAAGGGATGCTGTAACATTTACTGTTGGTGAGACAAATGTAATGTGTGCAACAGATCAAGGATGAGGCAAAAATTGATTCTGAATTTAAGCTTTTTACTCAATGGTTTAAACAAAAGATGTAACAATAATAATAGAAAAAAGAAAAACAAATATTTACAATATTCTCTTTAAATATAAACAATGAGTGTAGGCCAAATCAAAAAATTAACAAAACAAAACAATCCTTAAGTCTAACGTCTAAACTAGGTGACAAAAACAAATAATGAAAATGAAACCTGATATCTTCAGTGCAAACGACACCCGATCTAAACTGATTAAACTACAAAACTCAAAAGTGGCAAAACACTCAAGCTAATCTAACAAAAACAAGATAAACTAAAACAAGCCTAACAAGAATATCATAAGGCTCAGTTAAGAATCACACAACAACCATCAAAGCATTTACTTAAAGCCAACAAAGTTTAACAAGTAAACTCAAATTATCACAGTAAAACTGAGATAATAAATCACCAATTAGCCTAAGCATGCCAATAACACAAAAGCGCGGAGCACAATGGTACGCCAAGGCAGAGCGCACAACACAGAGTGATATGTCAGAGCTTTAAATCCTCGCGGCTCATCCGGGGATTGGTGGATCTGGCACAGTCATAACTACTGTATGATGGACAGTTAACTGAACCAATAAGAAACTTAAGAGTGGAGTGAGAGGAGGTTGTGGAGTGAGAGGAGGGTGAGGAAAATAAATACACAAAACTAACATGGAACATAACAAACAGAAGAAAAATGCTTCGGTAGCACCCTTACACATGTATTTGTGTTTAAATTTTATTAAATAATTTAAGTGTCACTTTATTTTGATGGTCCGTTTGTTGAATTTAGTTACATTGCATCTACATGCCAACTAATTCTCATTAGATTATAAGTAGACTGTTAGGTTGGGGTTAGGGTTAGTGTAAGTTGACTTACAGTATAGTCAGTTAAATGTCTGTTGAATGAGCAGTATCAGCAGATATTAAGCAGACAGTATACTGATACTCAAATGGACCATCATAATAAAGTGTTACCAAATGTTTCTGTCAAGTAACTGTATTGTTCTTTTTTAATAAACAAGCAGATTTTGGCACGTTTTTATTTCTATCTATCTTTATAGTAGTCAACGTTTGAAGTGGATCAAAAAAGATCTGAAGACAAGACAAGAATGGGTGTTGTTCAATAATTTGGGGGAAACACTGATGAAACACTGATGAACATTTACTTGTACATTGGCAAACACAACTGACAGATAACAGATAATAGAGATGAAATAAAAACAAAAATAAATTACTTAAATTATAATTTAGGCCATTTTGAACAACCTATGTGCTGCTTATTTGAATTATTTGCTAATTTGCTCATCATATTATGCACTTTTTGTGTTGTTTTTCCCATTCCAAACTCTAGGCAGCCAATATGCATCTGAAAGCCAAACTCCACTGTCAGTCTACAGTATGTCCTCGGTTCATTGGCATACAGTACAGGCTAGAGACACTGCGCCTGCTGGCCAGACTCCACAGCAGCTTCATTTAGCTTAACCTTGATTTAAATGCACTAGAACTGCTGCAGTCTAGATTGCTGTGCTACTAAAAGCGTAGAGGCTTTGCTGATATATGCAATCTGTATGAAGAATGAAGAATATATAAAACAAAGGTTGTGTGCATGTTTATGTGTGTGTATATCTGTAATCAGGTTTTTTTCACTCAAGGTCTCTCCTGTTACTTGAACATAAACAAGAATCACAGTAATGATATTCTGCCTTTCTATCACCAGGTGATGACACTATGACAGGTGATGGTGGTGAATATTTGAGAGCGGAGGATTTGAGAGAATTAGGAGATGATTCACTACCTGGCCAGTACCTGGATGGCATGAACTATCTGCGCTTCAGTTTAGAAGGAGGCAGATCAGACAGGTATTTATTATTGATGAAATCTAGATTATATATATATATATATATATATATATATATATATATATATATATATATATATATATATATATATATATATATATATATATATATATATATATATATGTGTGTGTATATGTATGTATGTATATATGTATATGTGTAATGAGCATTTGACAACTAAAACAACAATGGCGGACTACAAGACTGTGTGTGCAGGTGCTTAGTGTTTCTTTATTACAGTAAGTGGCGTCACCAACTACTGTACTGGCATGTGTAATACAGTGTTTTAGCTGTGCCTGTTGATGGGTGACATTTTAAAGTATTTATGCAGATAATCTTTTTAAAAAGCACTGGACAAACATTTGTGTCCTTGCACAACAAAATAGAGATCATTTTTCTGAAATTGAGATTTATACATATATTTATAAATCTGAAAGCTGAACAAACTGCAGAAGCAGATACAAATGTTTAAATATCTAGAGTTTAAATAATTAGAAAATATTTTCTCCAAATTAAATTCTCTTGGTTTGTTATAGTTATCGGAGAAATGTGCAAAAATCATTAAACATGACCTTTACTTAAAGAGCCCCTATCATGCATTATAAAAGGTCATATTTTGGTTTTGGAAGTCTCCAACAACAAGCTGACATGCATGCAGGGTCAAAAAACACTTACATTGTCTTATAATATGCATTTATTTTTACTTAATTATCCTAACGACTCCCATATGATTTGTTCAGCGATTCATTTGTGCGATTCATTTGTTCCCAAACCCCTTCCCTGATTTGTTCCGATGACCCAGTCCGTTGTGATTGGTCGACTGCGTTTAACGCGAGACAGAGAAACGCCCACCATGGCTTATCAACAGTTTTGAAGTAGTCAGAGTGAAGAGTGCATGTGTGAGCTCAGTGCAAGAGTGCATTAAACAGGGTGTCATTATGAGAAAATTAGGGCTCTTAAAAGTTATTAAAATGTCTTAATCCCGTTTTTACGAGGTCTTAAATTTTGTTAAAGCATTTTCCAAAGTGTTTGACTCCAAAGAAGCATAAATATATTTATTTTCCTCGATTGGTTCGTGCCGGGTGCGTCTGGCCAGGCTCCTCTGTCTGGGTGATGTCACGTAATGACAAATGGGGGAAGGTGATGTGATGCTCTCAATATGTAGCGAAACCATAGAGCAGGGCTATTCAATTGGCAGTCTGCGGGGCGAACTTGGCTCGTGAGGCAACTTGTTCCGGCCCTCCAAATAGTGTTAAGACATGAAAAAGAAATTTAGTTTAGTCAAAAAACAGTCGCTATAGTTTTGAAGTGACGTGCGTCTGTTCAGAACAGCACGAGCTGCAGTTGAAGGCTGCGCAGAGCGTGAGTCACCTGACATTAAGCAAGTGAGTGGAGCGAGCAGCCGAAAACATTTGGATACTTAAGCTTAAAGGCTTCTCAACGCCATGTTTCTGCTGCACGGAACGAAATTGCTGCAACTAAACAAAGTTATGCCACCTGTGTGCTAGTTTAAAGTTCCGAGCTTATAATTACACCAAGGCTAATGCGCATGCACACTGGATTAACTATAGCTGCGGACCATTCACATATTGTGTCTTTTCCGTGTGCAAAATCGTTATTTCCAATATTAGAATATATGCCAATATGCGTGCGCAAGCGGAGCGATTCACTCGCACCTTCCAGACGCACCGAGTAGAAAACATCTTATGCTGTAGCATCTCTCCGGCCCCTCAAACTAATTGAATAGCCCTGCCATAGAGCAAAACAGACAGCAAAATGGGATAATGCAAGTTTGCGTACTTGTGGTTGGAGAAAGACAAGTTTAAACAGTGGCTGAAGCCTGAAAACAACCACGTAATTTATTCTTTCAAGCTTTGTTTCTTCCGAGCTTATCTAAGTTCTGTTGCACGGTTGTGCTCCACTCATTTATTTAACTACAACTGTTTATTAACAGCTGTTTATTAAGTTAAAGGTTTGATACTGATTAGAACTTGAAGTTAAAATATTCTGAGAAGGTCTTTAAAAAGTCTTAAAACGGTATTAAAATTTCCTTTAGGATTCCTGCATATACCCTGTTAAAGCACTACAGTTATTCTTAATCATAAGTAAAAACAGTGACACACATTCAGTATTAATCCCCAGAGCGGCAAAAGCTGAACTATTTTGAAACTTGACCGCCGCATGTGTGTAGGAACAGCTGACGGTGGCCATAGCAATGACAATTGGCAATAGATCGCGAGCTCACAAACGCATTTAAATCAGTAAACAAATCGGCACGTGTCGCGTTTTCAACGTGGTTTTAGACACGAAGAATATAAAGAGTTAACGAGATACAGTACAAGCGGTTGCAAGTAACAAAACACAATTAAATACATAATTTGCAAGCTAGAGAAAACAAGGAGGCAACCATTTTAATCACTTACTCACACTTGTGTACTGGAGGAAACTGATCCATGAACTGTATACTGATAAAGTTCCTGTCAAGCTCTGACAAAGTCCCATACATCAATAGTCTTTTCTGATCCTTTCTTTAATGAACGGCCCATTGTAAGTGTGTAGATTGCTCGTCAGAAAAATGATGGGAACAGCACAAGGCTGGGGCTATAATGCTGAGGTATTTTTGCAAAAATAAACTTCAACCACTGACTCTTCACAGCCTCATCAGGGAAAATAACACTGTTTCCCTCACACTTCAGAGTATAGCCTCTTTGCGACTTGATTCACCTACGATCTGCTACAGTGTTTGTCTTCCTCTTTTTGTTTCTACAGTGTTTGTGGGCGGGGCCGGGGGTTTCAATTTTCCTGGGTTTGTGTGCGCAACAAAGAGTTCCGTATCGACGTCACGCCGACTCGGCTAAAGACTTGTTACAGCGGTGATTCATTCGAACCACTATGAGTTGACTCTTTTATAGAGAATCAATAGTTTTAAACACGGTGCACTTTCAGATTTAGGCCTTAGCTGGATATTTCAGTTCACTTATAGCTGTGTTACACACTACATGGAAGGTCATTTTCAAATACCCATAATAGGGGCTCTTTAATAGTCTAATGATTTTTGCATAATCATTTTCACTCCTAAAGCAGAATGATTGTGTCTCATAAAGTGTACTGCTGGCTATTCCTACACTAGTGCAACTTAAGACCAAAGTCCAAGGTGATTTTTGTACACCTACAAGACAATCAGTTTTTTAACCATACAGTATCATTAATGCGGTGTTACCAACATTAAAATGAACACTGGAATGCTGGGATAAAACATTAATAGTTTGGTTATAAACACATGAAAGCTTCTTCTGAAATTAACTTGATGCTTATAGTTAATATGATATTTTGACTGAAATGTATGTCATTGAAACATTTAGTTAATCAAGAGGCTTGTTTAAAAACACTGATTTATCCAGTAATATAGTCTTTCATTCAAACCAAGTAGTACAAATGTTTTTAAATAATATACAGTATATATATTTTTATTGACTGAAGTATTCACCTCTTGTCATCTATACAGAATCATGAGAGAATCTGTCCATCAAATTGAAATGTAACTTATCTAGAAGCGTGCAGCTCTTGTCATTGTTACAGTACTTGATTACTTGCTGGATCACATACAGTTCCATTGTTTGACTCAAACTTTATACATTTCAATGAATATGTTTAATTCTAACACACATTCTCCTTTCTGCTAATGCTGACATAGTCGCCTACAGAGGTATGTGAGAAATGCTCTACTCTTTTGTTGTACGATTTTGTTCGTATACTGTACATTGTTCTGTAGTTGAACTCTGGATGGATGGGTTTATGGATGGACAGAGTCTGTCTTGAGTGCCTGTTGACTTATGTTGTGTTTATTGTATGTTTTTCCTCAGTTTGGACAGATCCTACACTCCCACCCACCAGAGTTACTACTCAAAACATTATGGAATGATGGAGGATGTGATTTATAGTAACCAGGTGATGCTCAACGTTTTTCAAATATATATTTCAGAATATTGTATCATTTATAGTGTGTCATCTAACATTTGTTATATAATGAAAGTATGTTCTCTGTGTTAAAAAAATGAAATTATCAGATTTTAGTTTAATAGAGTATATGCCGAAGTATGCGGAAGGACTTTTAATTTGTCAGTAACCTGGGTCAAGCGCTTCCAGTGAACTGTATGCCATTTCAAAATCGGCATGTTTAAGGTCTGTTTTCTTTAAAAATCAGCAATCTCCACTGACTGAGTGATATCTGATATGGGTCTCAGATTGCACAAGAAGCATTGCATTAAATTACATTTTCCCCCGCCATGTCTTTATAATATGAACATTTATTTTACCCCAGTATATTCAGTGGAGCTTCTGCGCTAGCCTGCTAATCCTGACGGGCATGTAAACGACTTTTCATCTTGTTTTACACTTGAGCAACTAAATGAATGCCAAAGTCTATTTAACTGATTATATTTTAATTACATTACAACATCGATGCAGCAAAAGGAACTGTATAAATGGGGGGAAAAGTCACATTAATCATTCACCGGAAGTGTATCAGTATGGGAAGAAACACTAGCTCTGCATATACCCTATTGCTATTCTCCAAAATGGAAACTTAAAGTACATCAAAATGAAGTGTGAAGTAAACTCTTAAAAGCTACCTATTTTACCTCTTATACAAGATGTAAAGTTTCAGCTCAAAATACCCATCAGATTATTTATTATAGCGTCCAGAATCTGACCATTTTGGTGTCTGATTACAGTGTAGCTGTTTTTGTAATCTGTGGCTTTAAATCCAAATAAGCTGCTTCTTCCTGCCCACTGCTCCCAAGTGCGTGTCTGCTTTTCATCATGGGTTACGTCAGATAAACAGCAGTCAGTGACAGAGACAGACTCGGATGAAGCTGAAACACAGCTCATTAGTTTAAGTTTATTGCATGTATTTGTGGTGGAGTGTATTCAAACCTTTCTGAAATGATGAGTCACACACAAATGCTGTTTACAGTACAGCATTAAGAATTAAGAATTTATTATGAGATATTTCGAATTTATTAAGTCTTTATTACAAACACGCTCTGTTTTAAAAATGTTTTAAACTTATAAAACTTATAAAAATCACAGAGAGTTGTGACAAATATTTTAATCCCAGTTTTTATGTAAAAAAAAAACTGTTCTGTGGACGCGTGTATACATGGTATTATAGAAACATGGCGTCTGTCAATCAATTTGGTGGGCGGGGAAAACCACACTCCTACGTCATGTTGCGGTGGGCCTCAAAATCACTGGGATTTTAGGGCCCCTAAGATGTTTTGACTAGCCCTGACATTTGTGCTTATTTAGCTACTTAATACAGAGTAGTAACCAACATGTACTTTATTTGTATTCAGCAAAAACTGTGCTACAATAATATGTGAAAAATATGGATTTCACTCCAGTATGACAATGGACACACTATACATACATACAGTTCTGTCCAAACAGCTTATAAAAGATGATTTTTATCAAAGGTGCCCTTTAAAAAAAAAAAAAAAAAGACAGAAAGTCAAAGACTAAGTTAAGCATATTATAAATTACTCTGTATTTGTTTTTTTTACGGAGACCCAGAAGGGACGTGATGGTGGGGAAAAAAAAAAATGGGTGGAAGAAAAAAAAACAGAGTGATGGGTATATATATATATATATATATATATATATATATATATATATATATATATATATATATATATATATATATATATATATATATAATTTTTTTTTTTTTTTTTTTTTTTTTTTTTTTACTTTTTGCGTTCCCTCGCAAGGATGTTTTTCCACAAACACTTCCTGTTTACTTCATACATGTCAACCCTCCCGTTTTTGCCGGGATTCTCCCGTATTTTACCATTCTATCCCGCTATCATCCTATCATTAAGTATTTTTCCACATTTCTCCCATATTTTTCATCTTAAAAGCACGTTGAAATGAATATAAAAATGTCTGCATTCACTTTCTTTCCATTAAAGCTGTGCGCCGATCATCACCCTTCATCTGCATATGCTCTGAATCAGCGAATGCATGTATAAGCGCCGACTGAGAGACGCGCTCCGTATGATAAACTGATCCCAGATCAGCTTCTGTACATGCCATTTAAAGAGGAGGAAAAGTGCAGGACACTTTAGGATTCGGGTGTGTGTTTAAACACAATACACTTAATAATATGTAAACATGTCCATCCTACGTGTTTTATTTTAAACACAACTAATTTTCTCTTAAATGAGCACAAACAGTTACTAAAGTAATCAAATGATTTCATTATAGATCTGTGCATTCTTACAGTGACACCTCTGTTATCAAACAAAACAAAAGGAGAGATTCATTTGCTGCTCTTCACTTGTTTGATAACAGAGGTGTCACTTTAAATGGCGTGTACAGACGCTGGTCTGGGACCAGTTTATCATACGGAGTGTGTGCCGTCAGTCAGTGCTTATACATGCATTTGCTGATTCAGAGGTTGCATATAGGGCGATGATCGACGCACAGCTTTTTAATGGAAAGAAAATGAATGCAGACATTTTTATTCTCTTTTTAAAGTGCTTTCGAGATTAAAAATATGGGAGAAATATTGGAAAATACTTAATGATAGACTGATAGCGGAATAGAATGGTAAAATATGACAGACTTATTACAGGCTTTACATGTATGAAATGAAAAACAAGATGCAAAACATCTTTGTGAGATAACGCAAACATTTAAAAAAAAAAAAAATATATATATATATATATATATATATATATATATATATATATATATATATATATATATATATATATATATATATATATATATATATATATATATATATATATATATATATATCTCTTCCCATCGCTCAGTTTTTTTTTTCTCTCGCCAATTTTTTTTTCTTCCACCCATTTTTTTCCCACCATCTCGTTTCTTCCTGGTCTCTGTAATTTTTGAAAATATCAAACATTGACAATATTTTCATAAAAGCTGTCACTTAAAAATTGCATTTAAATAATGTTGTTAAATCAATCTTTTAATAATGATTTAGTTTCTGCAGATTCTGACTTTTTGAAATCTGGATTGAATGTCTGTACTACACTAGTATACCTAACAGAAATGGCTTTCTCCACTCCAGGGGTCTTCTCTTGGAAGAGAAAATGAAAAGGACTCATGGGAAACAGAAAACTTGGACAACATAGCACTTTCTTCAAGTCCTGCTCATTCTGGGTATGAAAAATATCTCTAGATCGCACATACAGTACTCTTAATGACACTTACTGTAGAAATACTGAAGCTCTTTGTCAACACGGTTCTGAGCTGACTTAGTTTACTTCTCTGTGCATGTTACTGAACTTGTGAACAATTCATTAATTCTTTTAAATGTAAAAGTTTTTAACAAAATGTGTAATACAATACAGTTTTTGCATGAATCTTTAACAACCTGATTCCGATGATGGCCTTGAAAAAGCAATTAACTGTCACTTCTCACTTACTGTCTTTCAAACTTGATTCTCTCTTTCTGACTTTTCTCTCTGATGGATTTTGGTCTTCAGCCATTGTTCTCCATGTCATGATCATGACAATAGCAGGTGACTGCAGTGGGTCTCTGGACCTCAGTGTCTTCCACACAGGGACCACTTAGTTTGGTGTCTTCTTGCTTTGCCTCTTGGAATACTGCAATTCATTGAAAATTGATTAATCTATATAGTATCTACAGCAGCCCTGTTACTTTAACATACTAGGCTTTCAGATTCAACTGTAGAATCGTATAATACCACCTCAAAGATGCCAAAAGGCACTGCAAGTTTGAATGTTATTCATCATTTCACAAACTCATCTTGAAGACTAACGCAGTATTTGTTGTGTTTCTAATTTGTTTATAATGTGTTCTTTAATCATTGTGTTTTGTAACTCATCCAGAATGTTTCTTCATAATTTATTATTTCTTAAATATTACATAATGTATTCATTTTAATTTAAATTATTAAAAGTTCTTTCTGCCATTTAGCACTTTGGTGAGATCCACCCACTTTGATTGTTATCACTCGTTTCGAATGGGCGTTATCAGTGGTTATCAGCTGATAGATATCAGCCAGTAGGACCATCCACATGGTTAATCAGCTATACTAATTGAGAAGAGTCCAGATCCAGATCTGTTTTTACATTACTGTGACGATTGGGTTTAGGGTTGGGGTAGGGGTAGACGTTAATAAAATGCAATTAATAGGAAATTTAATAAATAATATAAATCATTTTCGTTAACTTCCGGCTGCAGCCGTACAGTATATGATCTATAGATGATTAACCATGTGGATGGATGATAACAACCTTCTGAGCCTACCAGTAGGCACAAAAAGGCCCCACTGACCCATATCTATCAGCTGATAACCACTGATAACACCCATTCAATAGACTTATAACATTCGAATCGGCTGTGAGATCAGACAAAAAATATATTAAAAAACATGTAGTTATCATTATTATTATTGTTATTATTATTATTATTATTAGTAGTAGTAGTAGTAGTAGTAGTAGTAGTAGTAGTAGTAGTTGTTGTTGTTGTTGTTGTTGTTGTAGTTGTAATTCTAGCATGTAGCACTTAGATGAGATCAGACAAAAAATATATAAAAATATTTAACTTATTATCACATAACAATACCAAAATTATATATTAATAATCCTGTCCAGCAATTTTGGAAGGGAAAATAAACATGAAGGGATGTTATCATGAACTAGCACAAGAAACAGATACATTAGATATTTTCAGTACTGTAATTACTGTGCAAAAATATACATTATGCATTGACATTATACTTTAACACTTTTTGTCTGTCTGCATGTTGTGTCTCGAGAATTATATTATCATAAATCAAATTTCCAGACAGTCTGTGCAGGTGCTGTGTGTGTGTGTGTGTGTGTGTGTGTGTGTTTGCATGAATATTAAACAGTGATATATATGTACATCATATATGTGTGTTTACTTACCGTACGTTTGCATAGGCAGAAAATAAAAAGTACAATATTCACATACTGATACCATCTAAACTGTAAAATGTTTACATACAAACATTCTTTAGATGTACTTTCATGAATTCTCGTGTTTTAATTAATTGGTTAAACTTTTGTATTTTTGTTCATGGAGCTTACTGTATATTTACAATTGCATTCATTTAATGAAGTTGGCTTATTTACTTTTATTTTCTCGATTACATGTTAAAAAAAAGAGTGCACTTTTGTTTTTGGCACCGCATACAGTCAATTAGGGTTGTGTTTCCCTAACAACTTGTGGCTGATCATAGTACATTACATCGTTTGGGAAAAGAATGATGTAGTGACAAGTTTCCCAAAACCGTAGATCCATCCTTTGAACCAAGTTAAATATAAAGTAAAACGTCCATAATGACCCTCTAAACGGGGTGGAGTAACAACTTCTTTGGAGAAAAACACATACTTTTTGTGCAAACTATATTGTTTTACACGCACACACATTTAAAAGAAATCCAATATTAGTTTTAATAAAAACATGCACTCGTTTTTCATATTAATTGAATTATATGTAAATGGCACATATAGGACCAATGTTTCCTTTACAAATATTATTGAGAATATACCATATTCTATTCTAAAGCATAAAACCCTTAGCTAACACATATTATAATTTCATATATAAATCATATAAATTGTTAGGCTAATGGTTGTAATTTACAGTAGGCTATTTATTAAGAGAAGCAAAAAATTTTTTGATAATAATAATAATGATAATAATAATAATAATAATAATTATTATTATTATTATCATTATCGGAAAGATGAGCCACGGCTGCGAGCCACAACTGTTTTCAAAGTGGCATAAATGTTTTCAAAGTGCACTGCGAAGGGGGCGCAGTTGTCAATATGAAGATCGCTAAAACTGAACTGTAAAAATACTTTGAAAGCAAATTACACCTAAGAGAGATGACTTTAATGCTTTTTTAAATCATTCCAAGTTTAAATCGTGGAACATTCTAAATAAATAGGGCATAGGGGGGATAACTGGGAATAGAACACAACCAGGAACTATGCTTCTAACTGCAGCTCTAGAGGTCTAGGAAACACACAAGTTTGCGACGCAGTTTGTGACTGTTCATTGGAACGACTGATTTGGGAAACCGCAAATCAACAAACTATGTTTGTAACGGCGGAACTTGCAACCTTAGTTGGCTAATGGAGACGCACCCGAGGTGGTTGTTGGTGGCCTGTGGAATGTTGGTCCTCTCCTTTTCAATGACTATGCAAAGTTGCTGGACAATGGCAGAAACTGGAACACGCTGTCATATATGGCAATCCAGAGCATCCCAAACATGCTCAATGGGTGACATGTCTGAGTTTTGGGTTACACATGGCCTATTGAATGTACTGCAAACTGTTCTAAAAACACCTTTGGGGATGGCTTATGGTAGAGAAATGAACATTCCATTCACAAGCAACAGCTCTGGTGAACATTCCTGCACTCAGCATCCTAATTGCAAGCTTCCTTAAAACAACACCCAACAACAGGCATTGAAGAGAAGTGAACCAACATTCAACAAGCCAAAATCAACAACCTTATAAACTATGCGATGGAGATGTATTTCACCCAGGGCTTAATTTGTGCCGGAACACGCCGGATTCGGCATCTCTGAAATCTGATCCGGCACCTCATATTACAGATCCCCCTCCTCAACCGCCCTCTATCCCCGTCAGCTGTTCACTTTCACTTTCTTCCGCGACTCCCCAACCCTCCTCACTTTCGTCCGTGACACCCCCGCCCCGCTTTTTAACTGTCGTCCGCGACACCACTCCATCCTCGGGTAACATGCTGGATCTGTTCCCCCGATCTGTTCCGGGACCTCGCAGTTTACAAATTAAGCACTGATTTCACCCCCTCCCACTATCACCCATTACAATTATATTTGTGGTATAATCGATTAAGAAAACTGTAAATATGTAGTTCATGTAGTATGCTTACATTTTAGATGATGTCAATGTTTATATTGTACATTTCATTGTCTATACAAACATACTAAATCATATATTTTTGTTCAATAAGACCAGGCTGAAATATCATGATCACTTTTCAAAGTGGCTTGTGATTTTACTGACATGCTGTGGTTGTTTATTTATCATTCCTAAATATCATTCTTTCATCTAAAGATATGATATATCCCTTTCTCGCTGCAGTTTCTTAGTCAGCTTCATGGTGGATGCTCGAGGAGGTGCCATGCGAGGATGCCGCCACAACGGTCTGCGGCTAATTATTCCACCACGGAAGTGCAGTGCCCCTACTAGAGTCACCTGTAGACTGGTCAAAAGGCACCGACTGGCCACCATGCCTCCAATGGTGGAAGGTGATGGTCTAGCCAGCAGGCTGATTGAGGTTGGACCATCTGGAGCTCAGTTCCTCGGGTAAGCAGCTACTTTATGGATTTATTTGATAATTTAGAGAGTTGGACAGTGGAATCTGGACACAAAATGAGTTATGTTTATTATTACAATGTCTCACCACTATTTAAAAGTGGAGTATGTAAGTATTGCAGTCTAAATTCAAAAAATATTGGAGAGGATTTTTTTCACCCGGACCCTCCTCCGATGACACAAACAGTAGTGAGCATGCCTGGCGATAAAGCCGTACACTATATATAGTGCTCAGCTAATGCTAACATTTTAAATGTTTTCATTATTTCCTAATTTAAAACTACTTCATGTGGATTTTTATAACTCTGAATCTGCATCTCATCTTGCAGGAGGTTACTGTCCTACGAAGATCGCATTTTCAGCTGTACCAACTTATATTGAGGCTCATTGGGGGTGCAGAGTGCCAAAATATAATTGAACTAAATATAATAATAATAAAAAAACTGACATTCTAACACAAAATGGACATTTTCAAAAGAAGAATAACTGACTTTAGTATTGGTTTTCAGATAAACAAGTATGTTCACTTAGGTTGTTTCTTAAATATCGGCAAACACGTTATGGTATTTTTTTGTGTTTAAATAGGTCAAAAACGCACATACAGTAT
Organism: Danio kyathit; assembly: GCA_903798195.1. Taxonomy (NCBI): domain Eukaryota; kingdom Metazoa; phylum Chordata; class Actinopteri; order Cypriniformes; family Danionidae; genus Danio; species Danio kyathit. The sequence continues at coordinate 74,585,940 of LR812525.1, read as the reverse complement.
CTTTAAACTGAATTTGTTCATATATTTAATTGATTATTTGAATTAGTATGATATATTTCATTGGAGTTAGTTAATCATCAGTGTTTAGAGTAGTTAGGTGCTCTGAGCTGTAGTGGAATAATTATTGTATACTAATTTTCTTAATTCATTTAATTACATTTGAATGGGCTGGCTGACATAAAACTGCTTATTGGCAAAGTTTCTTATCTTGTTCTTATCTATATATAATGGTTGTTAAAGATAAGATTAATATAATTATAACAGCATTTGTTAATAAGGATTTGTGCTACTGTTAGAAGGTGACGTATGGAGAAGAACACTCATTTGTAGATCTAGACAGGTAGTCCTGGTGTGGTGGAGATCAAGGCAGAAATAAATAAATCTGCATACTGTAGATATAAGAGATTTGTCTGTACACTGGCAACTGGGAAAATCAGTTAGACAGAAGATTTAAAGCCAAATATAATGACAATCGGCTATATGCACACAGACTTTTAATTTTCAGCCAGGCAGCCCAAGGGCTTCCGGTGAACTGTCTTTCTATTACAAAATTGTCACGTTTAAAATCTGATTTCTTTCAAATCAGCGATCTTCACTGCTTGTTAGATATACGATATAAAGTGGATCTCAGATAGGACCAGAAGCACTGCATTAAATTCCATTTCCCCCCGCCATGTCTTTAAAATATGTTTTAAAATATATGATTTTACCCCAGTATTTTCAGTGAAATTTCTGCGCTAGCCTGTTGCCACTGACAGCGCTAGTGGTTACAACGGTCTTTCATCTCATTTTACACTTAAACAACTAAATGAATGCTTATGTCTATTTAATTGAATGTATTGTAATTACATTACAACATCGATGCTGTAAAAACAACCTTGTGAAATTGAAAATAGTCACATTAAGCTTTCACAAGAAGTTTATCGTTAAACTCTAGCTGTGCATAGAACCCATTGTATTAAAGGTCTAGAAATAATTCAAGTATATACATTTACATACATGTGTATATATATATATATATATATATATATATATATATATATATATATATATATATATATATATATATATATATATATATATATTTATATCGTTATTGTACGTTTTTTTACGGCAAGGCAAGTTTATTTATATAGTACATTTCATACACAATTCAACTCAAAGTGCTTTACATAAACAAGAATACAAGAAACAAGAAAAAAAAATTATTAAATGAACTGAAAATTATTAAAACCGATAAAAACAGATTAAAATGTCTTAAAAGGTCATAAAAGAATGAAAAAGAAAAGAATAGACATAATAGTGGTTTAAATGCAAACAAATGTATCGGTATGATATAATTGTAATTAAAATAATGTGCAAAGAAGGGAAGTACCAGCACTTTTTTTTCAATTTCTAGCGCTGCTATGATGGAATAATGTGTATTGTGCTCTTTTCTTTGCTGCCTTTATTACTCACCTCCTGTCAAAATGATTAATGCTGCTGCTGCTTTTCTGTATTTAACAAGGCTGTAACGCCTAATTGTTTTGTTTTTGGCTTAAAGGCTTGCAAGGAAATTCATTGTGCCAGCAACCGAACCCTTCTTATATTGCTCCATGATTGATTTAATACGTTCTTGCCTTACTACTTTCTAACAGTGTAATGAATGTGTAATGTTCTTACATTATGCCTTCATGCCCTTATGTATCAAACTGTTTGAGGGGACAGGCATTTGTAGTCATTCCTGAAATTAGAGTGGATGTTATCAGGTGTGCTCATTTAATTCCATAATGCACCCCATTAGTGAGTGTGCAACACATTTACACCCAATGACTAGTCAGTGAAGAAAGCCCAAGCGCTGAGGTCAATTTAATATCCGATATAGTTTCTGACAGTGTGTGTGTGTGCACATGAATAATTGAATTTTCTGTGCATCATTGTGCTACTGACTGTTCCAGGGTGTGTTTCCCAAACAGCGACATACAGTAACTCGTGGCTAAACTATCATAGTATGATGCATCGTTTTAGAAAAGAACAATGTAGTGATGAGTTTTGCCAAAACCGCTTTGTCGCAGGTCCATTGTTTGAACCATGTTAGTTGGTAATATAAAACGTCCACAATGACCCTCTAAACGGGGTGAAGTAGCAACTTCTTTAGAGAAAAATCCCATACTTTTTTGTTCAAATTATATTGTTTTAAACGCACACGCATTTAAAAGAAATCCAAAACTAGTTTTGGAAAAATCATGCACTCGCTTTCCATGTTATCTGAAATATATGTAAACGGAATATAGGACCTATATATGTTTCCTTTACAAATATTATTCAGAATATGCCATATTCTATTCTAAAATATAAAATCACTTACAAAAGCTAACACGTATTCTAATCTAGGACTGGGCGATTTAATCGAAAAGTAATCGAAATCGACATGCAGAACCTATAATCTATCTAAATTTTCCAGGTCAATTTTTTCAATTACTTTCCCTACCGTGTGTGGTCACATGACCCCAGTCTGTTATATATGTGTTTTATACTTATTGTATTATTCTGATATTATGCTTCTGCCTTTCCCTGTGATGAGTTGGGGCTGTAAAAGATATGCTGGTTAAATTGGCGATTCATTCCGCTTTGGCGACCCCAGATTAAAAAAGGGACTAAGCCGAAAAGAAAATGAATGAATGAATATACTTCTACCAAGCGCACATCTGCAGTCTGGCGCAGCCTTCGCATACCCATGCACCTCTCAAAAAATTTAACTACATGTCACAACGCCACGCAGTGCAAGCTTTGTGATTGGTCGGTTTGGTATTGGTGATGAGGCTGGGCGGTGCGGAGTGCTGTGTTTTAGGCAATGTGTGTTTTAATTTCAGTTGTTATGCGTTGATGTTCAATAAAATATCATAGATAATAGTGTGTGTTTACTTCAATTATTTTAAAATCAAGTAATGCACCCTTCTTTCAAAAATCTCTCACTTGTAATATGTGACATATTTAATGTATTTACAGAATATTTACAGACCTTATCAGTGAACTATGAGGGCAAAAACATAAAATAAATAAATAAAATAATCGTTCATTAATCGTAATCGAGTTAAAATGTGCAATTAATCAAGATTTTGATTTTAGGCCAAATCGCCCAGCCCTATTCTAATCTCATATATAAATCATTAATGGATGTAATTTACAGTATGCTATTTATTAAGAAAAGAAAAAAGCCTACATAATAATAATAATAATAATAATAATAATAATAATAATAATAATAATAATAATAATAATAATTGTTGTAGTTGTTTATTATTATTATTATTATTATTATTATTATCATCATCATCAACTTCGTCTTCATCATCATCATTATTATTGTTTTTTTATTATTATTATTATTATTGTTATTATTGTTATTATTATTATTATTATTATTATTATTATTATTGTTATTATTATTATTATTATTATTATTATTATTATTAAGTAGGATATTGTTTATTTATTTTTTATTTTATTTTTATTTTTATAGATCTACTTTTACAGTCGAACACATTCAAACCGCTGCAGAAATGTTCTAACCAACAGGTTCATGTCATATACAGTACAGATACATTTCTATATAATTAACCTACTAAAGATTAAAAGCATTAATGTATGCTATATATATTTGTTTTCACAAGCTTTGGAGTCGTAATGTAAATTTTAAATAATAACACTTTTAAATAATAGGTCACCTATAGCTTTCATCATGAGCCCTGGCTACTGTACGTTCAAAATGGAATAAATGTTTTCAACATGCACTACGTACGCAGTTGTCAACATGAAGATCGCTAAAACTGAACTGTAAAAAATACTTTGAAAGCAAATTAAGAGAGATGACTTTTGTTTTTAATTCTGAAGTTAAATGTTGGAACGTACTAAATAAATAGGGCATTGGGGGGGGGGGGGGGGGGGGGGGGTGTTAACTGGGAATTGAACACAACCAGGAACTACAGCTCTAGAGGTGTAGTTGCAAGCATACAAGTTTGCTATGCAGTTTGCGAATGTTCCTTGGAATGATGGTTTTGGGAAACGCTGAGTCAATGAACTATGTTTGCAACGACGAAACTTACGCCCTTAGTTGGCTAATAATGGTTTTCGGAAACGCACCCCTAAACAGGACTCTAAAATGAGAAACCTGTCCCAAAATAAAAATAAAATAATGTCCCAATATACTTTCATTAGATTATCACAGATTATATAACAGATGATTTATTTACAGTATTTAGCTTTTTTTTATTAAAATCTAATAAATGAAATGCTCACCAAGTGTCGTACAACAAGGATTTAAACAATTTCCAGGTTTATTTCTCCACTTTCCACATTTATTTTGAGAGGTTTTACTAAACAAACTGGACAATATGCCACCTATGCTCTCTTTTCTCACTGCTGCTATTGGATGACAGTAAGCTCCACCTCCCAACTGCCCCGCCCCCTCTGAATGAGGGCGAGAGTTTGGTTAGCCGCATTCTGCAGCTGGGCCCACCAGGGACAAAATTTTTGGGGTAGGAGTGACACGTGAAACAATCAATGGATGCCAGTCCCACACCTCACTTTCTCCTTTCTCACTGTTGCCCTTGTGTTGTGTTGGTTGTATTCTGCTTTCATTGTAAAGTGCCACTGGATGGTACCATAGGTGCACCCTAGTATCATTTTTATTTTTCATTTTAGTCTTGATTACTCATGATTGTTTCCAAACTTGAAGCTAATCAAGAAAATAGATAACTGTCACAACATTACAGGTTTGGGAAAATCATGACTTAGTTATAGTATTTGTAGTGAAGTGTGTTATTGTATTGTTAATAGCCCCTTTTTGTGCCCAGTTATTTGTGCTCATTTTATTTTATTTTCTATTTGTTTGCCATTTGCTGAGCTTGTAGTTGCAGCATGTATGTCTGTGGCTGTCTGCATTTTTTGGTATAAACATAACATGAATATTACCATGTATTGCAACCAAGTCTGGTTGCTTTTGATCAACTTTTTAAAACTTGTACTGTTTTGTGTAATGTGTTTTGTAAAATATATAATTGCATTATAACAGACCATTAGTCTCAATATAAGTCAATTTCTTATATTGATTTCACAGCTGAATTCATTTCTTTAATGTTTGAACATAAACATATAATTAAAACATAAGCATTCACATAGACACATCGAGTTTTATGAATAACATTGCTGTAATTCCCTGCTGGGTGATAGGCCGGTGATTGTGGAGATCCCGCACTTTGCAGCGCTGAGAGGAAAAGAGAGGGAGCTGGTGATCTTACGCAGTGAAACCGGAGAGAGCTGGAAAGAGCATCACTGCGATTACACAGAAGAAGAGCTCAACCAGGTCCTCAACGGCATGGATGAGAGTGAGAAAATACACCTACATCGTCTACCTAATATATGAGCACATATAATTAAGGGATAATATACATTTGACTGCTTTACATTGGGATTCTGATAAGCCTGTCTGGATACATTATCCCACATAATACACAGCTACTTATACACTCACCGGCCACTTTATTAGGTGCATCCAACTGCTCGTTAACGCAAATTTCTAATCAGCCAATAACATGGCAGCATCTCAGTGCATTTAGGCATGTAGACATGGTCAAGACGATCTGCTGCAGTTCACACTAAGCATCAGAATGGGGAAGAAAGGTGATTTAAGTGACTTTGAACATGGCATGGTAGTTGGTGCCAGACGAGCTGGTCTGAGTATTTCAGAAACTGCTGATCTACTGGGATTTTCACACACAGCCATCTCTAGGTTTTACAGAGAGTCGTCCAAAAAAAGAGAAAATATCCAGTGAGCGGCAGTTTTGTGGGTGCAAATGCCTTGTTGATGCAAGAGGTCAGAGGAGAATGGCCAGACTGGTTCAAGCTGATAGAAAAGCAACAGTAACGCAAATAACCACTTGTTACATCCGTGGTATGCAGGAGAGCATCTCTGAACACACAACACGTTGAACCTTGAGGCAGATGAGCTACAACAGCAAAAGACCACACCGGGTGCCACTCCTGTGAGCTAAGAACAGGAAACTAAGGCCCCGTTTACACTAATGCGTTTTTGTTTTGAAACAGCGTTTTAGATCAAAAACGATCCGCATCCACACTAGCGTTTCATCTAGCATTTCTAAACATATCTCCGTCCACATTACTGCACCAAAAACGTATATTACGTGACCATTCGCGCACTCTGGGCATGCGCGTTCAAGTATAAACAGGAAGCATGTGTCTCGCTCGGCATTTGGTTATTGTTAGTCAACAAACGCTGGTTGAACGATGAACGCGAGCGATTAGCGAGTGCTTGAACAATAGCTTCCCTCTTGCGAATATATGCAGCTGCTGTAGAAAAAAAGGCAGAGTTTAACTGCACAATGGCGCCTAAAACGGACAATAGTGCAAACAACGCTCCCATTTCTGTGTCAATGTTGTTGTTTACAGTGAAGGCTGGTCTGCCGTCTTCCGGTAGCGTTATAGTCATGTGATAGGGGCTTGACAAATAGGGGGAGGATACGCAATGAATGAAATGAAAGCCCCAATCAGGTAGCGAATCTCAGCAGCCACGCATCCGTTTTCAGATGTCTCCGTTTTCCCCCATCCACACTGAGACGGAGCAGCAGCGTTTTAGAATGAAAACGACCTCTCCAGCATTTTCAAAACACTCCGTTTTCGGGGCTCGAAAACTCTGGCGTAGTGTGGACGGATGGCGTAACCGTAACAAAACTTATACGTTTTAAAACGAAAACGCATTAATGTAAATGGGGCCTCAGGCTACAATTCACACAAGCTCACCAAAGTTGGGCAGTAGAAGATTGAAAAAACATCATAAAGCGCAAATCATGTCAGATTGGTTTCTTGAAAATGACAATGAGTTCACTGTACTCAAATGGCCTCCACAGTCACCAGAACTCACTCCAATAGAGCACCTTTGGGATGTGGTGGAACAGGAGATTCTCATCATAGATGTGCAGCCAACAAATCTGCAGCAACTGCGTGATGCTATCATGTCAATGTGGACCAAAATCCCTGAGGAATATGTCCAGTGCCTTGTTAAATCTATGCCACAAAGGATTAAGGCAGTTTTGAAGGCAAAAGGGGGTCCAACCCAGTACTAGTAAGGTGTACCTAATAAAGTGACCAGTGAGTATATTTGCTACAGAACTAAAAAAAAAAAAAAAAAAAAAACATTGGTCTGAGATGTAACAATTTACTTGCTCTTTAATAAAATGTTAAATTTCCAGAAAGAAAAATGTATGACAGGTAAGCATATTTGTGTTTATATCAATATAATGATTAAGATGATTCATAGTACCCTGATGAGCCTGTGTTATTAGTTTAATCGATTGTTATCTGGACATAACAACCTTGGAACAGACTCAAGTATTCCAAAGAGCAGTGTAATAAGTATAAATAATAATCCAAGTCTACAATAATAGCACAATCAATGTAAAAGGAGAGTGCTGCACTTTACAGTATGTCTATCTTAAATTTCAGGACTGGACCCACCAGAAGAGCTGGAGAAAAAGCGCACCTGCCGAATTATCACTCGAGACTTTCCACAGTATTTTGCTGTGGTGTCTCGAATTAAGCAAGACAGTAATCTCATCGGTCCAGAAGGTGGGGTTCTGAGCAGCACTGTGGTTCCTGAAGTACAGGCCGTATTCCCAGAAGGAGCTCTCACGAAACGCATCCGTGTTGGCTTGCAGGTACAGCAGCATGGAGATTAAATGATAATAATAAAATGAGGAATCATATTGCACTTAAAGGTCTGGTGAAATTAAAATTAAAATGTTTTTTTTAGATGTTACCATCAGTATGTTAGCTTTAAGGATATATTTAACCTAGTGTGCTCCAAAACGGTGACAAAATGTGCATTAAGATGATATAAACCTGATGTAAACATCCAAAGTTTGTCACTTCCGCCTAAATGGATCAGTAATCTGACACGCTCTGCCCCCTTCTTCTTATTTGCTTTTCATTTAATGCTCTGGAGCTCAAACACTCAGAGCTGTGGAAAAAAAAATGGCTGTATTTTTAAAAAGGGCAGGAGCTACTCTTTGTATTTTTAATAAAATGCTCACTTCATGAGACCTTTAAGTTCACAAAATAGAGTTAAATGCAGGTTATACAGTAGAAATTGTAAAATCAGAATTCAGCTGATGTACTGGGACAGTTGTCCTGTCCAATATTTGATGGTTTTATACATATCAAAGTTAAGATATGTGATTCTATAAGTGATTCACTTGATGTGTCTGATAAGTCTCACAGGTGCATTGTTAACTTTGCTGTTTTTCCAGACCCAGCCTATGAGTTTTGATGTAGTTAGGAATATGCTGGGTAATAAAGCCACATTCAGCCCTATAGTCACCCTGGAACCACGGAGAAGGAAATTCCATAAACCCATAACCATGACCATTCCTGTCCCGAAGAGTTCTGCTGACCCGGCCCTTGGGGGCTTTGGGGGTGGAGAGACTCCTACATTACGTTTGCTATGCAGCATCACAGGTGAGAACACACACAGCACTGAGTATTATGAATTGAAGTAAAAGCGTTCAATAATTTTGCTGAATATGTTACAGGAAATGCACCCTCTGACTTAGGATCATTACTTAGCCTGCAAGCTTGCTGCTGCCAAACATAGAACTTTAATTAATTCAACTCACTTGATGACAAATTATGACACTTTTTGTTTATGAATGCTGTTACACAATATTCTGATTACAATTAGGAGATACCAAGCTCAGCGTCTTGCCTTTGACAAATAATCATGGATTATGGATTAGTCATGGATTATGCTTAATAACCATCACATTACAACCTTTACTTTATTGAACCGCTGTTAGAGCAGTATGACAGTGAATCTTTATTTATTTTACTTTTCAGAAATGAATGAGAAGTGCTGTGAACTAAATCCTACCTTTCGCAAAATTGTTTGTGATTCTATGAGCTGATATTTTTATGTTTTTCCCACCATAGATAAGATATGTCATCGATTTAGTCAATTCTTCCCCACCATTGAGTTTATCCTATCTGTGTTTCATATGTTTTAATGGTAAGGGAAGCCCTAGTGCATGTTCTAAAGGAGTTATGGGGCTTCTAGTTCTCCTGAATATGAAATGCAAAGACAGAGTATAAGTGTAGATCAGATCGCATGTAAAAATGAAGAATTATACAACTTTTCTTGGGCTTACTCCATTCTTATTCAGTGTCCACCACAGTGAAATCCATGTGTCAAATCCTGCAATATATGCAAATTTAACAAGGTTATGTCGACTAAAGGGTCAGATACACCTGCTCTTTTTATCGTGTACAGAAGCATAATCTCATTTGACATACAAATTATTTTAGATGCAAAAGATCTTCACAAGCGCATAAGCTGGGTTCCGTGATTACTGTCATTAAAACTGAAAGAAACATCTATTTTTGTTGTAGAGATATGTGCAGGACATTATTCAAAACTGAAGGGGTTACAATAATTTTTCTATATCCTACTCTCCTAAAAAACAAAACAATTTACCTTTGGTATATATATATATGTATATATATGGTACTAAATGTACCATATTTTTCCTCTCTTTTCACAGAGATTCATGCTGCAGATACATGCTGCATCTCTGTTATTAAGGCTGCCATTTCATATTAATTTAACATTTTAATTTGTTCATTTCACGGTCAAACATAAAACCAAACAAAGAAAATAAATAAATCTAATGAAACAAACACCTCAAACTGTCATCTGTGGCCTCCTGTTGCTTATGCATTTGTACTTGTATATCTGACGGTCATATAGCCCACAACATGCGCTCTCACATTTATTTTTTTAAATTTGGGAGGAGGAAAATTTACATGTGTGGTTTCAACAACCAGATGCATTTAGACCTCTCCATTTCTGTCCGGAATGGGTCACAGACCACCGCCTGAAGTGGTTTGTGAAATTGGATTTATATCCATCTCGAGTCCGTTTTGGAAGGTATTTAAACCTGTCCATTTCACAATACGAGATCTATCCGATTAGAAAAAAATGCATGAAGGGACCAGGGGTTAACAGCCCCAAATCGTCCATGTAATGCAAACAGGTGGAACAGTAATCCAGTGCAGTGGGTTGTGGGAAATAGAGTCTAGACGAGTAGCAGAAGGAAAGAAAGGGTTGCCGTCTAGTGGAGCTCCCACTGGGGAACGTAAACTTTCAACATGCTTGTATTGTGTAACCAAAAGCATGTTGATGTTTTTTTTTTTTTTTTCAGGTGGGACCACTCCTGCTCAATGGGAGGACATCACTGGGACGACACCTTTAACATTCACTAATGACTGTGTGTCTTTCACCACAAATGTGTCTGCCAGGTACATTCCCTTCAGGCAAAAGCTAAAATAAAAATTGATAGATAGAAATAAAATTATTTAATTTCATTAGCTAAAACAAATTGTCATTTTAATTCATAAATATTGATATTTTAAACCTGGTTGAACCCACAATAAAATTAAATACCAGTATTTTCTATATTTTCCTGCTCAGATTCTGGCTGATAGACTGCAGGCAGGTGCAGGAATCTGTGAATTTCGCCACCCTGATGTATCGTGAGATCATCTGTGTACCTTACATGGCCAAATTTGTCATTTTTGCCAAAACTCATGACCCAATAGAGGCTCGATTGCGCTGCTTCTGTATGACTGATGACAAAATGGATAAAACTTTGGAGCAGCAAGAGAACTTCTCAGAAGTGGCACGTAGCCGAGATGTGGAGGTGAGTTCTAGATATGTTCTTGACAGTCAGAAATCTACACTAGGAATCAACTTTAAATTCCTAAAACAGGCTTCCGACGGATCATGGAATTTCTGGAGACTTTTCAGAGACTTTTGTATTTTAGTTTCCATTTATCAAAATGTACATTTTCTATACTGTATCATCATATGTGTTATCATGATGTTTTACACGTTTGCCTATTCTTATGGTTAGGCCATTTTTAGCACCATTTTATTATTTTCCCATTCATCAGCTAGCAGCCACTCAAGTCAAATGCAGTCACCAAGCCGTAAATGTTACCTAAGGCAAACATGCCAGGAAAATAAAAATGTCAAAAGCTACAAAACAGAGCTACACATTAGTTGCAAAATTACCAATTCAAAGACTGGGTGTTAGACTGGTCTTCAAATCAGTGGCATTTTATTTTTTGCTCTCATAATGACCATTAAATGAATACTATTCAGACAAATAATATTCTAGTAAATATTCAAAATATTCAATTTTATGCCAATCACAACAGTGCCTTGAGTTATATTCATTGTAGGTTGTGGAAAATTAGCTTTTTAGTCAGGGAGAGTTCAAGGTGACAACCTTTAAATAGACTTCTGTTTAACTCAATCAGCTTTAGATATAAATTACAGTATAGATTTCTTAGTATTATAAATGTATTCTGTCCTAGTAAAAGAATTCTCCTTCATTAACTAAGCAGATTGATAACTCATTCAACAGAGATGTTGAAATAATGCATTAATTTATTATGATCATCATTTCAAACACATGTGGATTCGGGTAAACTTAAATACAGAGTAAAACAAGCATAAATTAATGTGAATTGAAGCAATGTTACAGTGCAATCAAGCCGAACAGCATGTAGATTGCACAATAATAATGCGAATATACAGTTGAAGTCAGAATTATTAGCCCCCCTTTGAATTTCTTTTTCTTTTTTAAATATTTCCCAAATGATGTTTAACAGAGCAAGGAAATTTTCACAGTATGTCTGATAATATTTTTTCTTTTGGAGAAAGTCTTATTTGTTTCATTTCAGCTAGAATAAAAGCAGTTTTTATTTTTTTAAGAACCATTTTAAGGTCAAAATTATTAGCCCCTTTTAGCTATATTTTTTTTTTCGAAAGTCTACAGAACAAACCATCATTATACAATAACTTGCCTAATTACCCTAACCTGCCCAACCTAATTAACCTAGTTAAGCTTTTAAATGTCACTTTAAACTGTATAGAAGTGTCTTGAAAAATATCTAGTCAAATATTATTTACTGTCATCATGACAAAGATAAAATAAATCAGTTATTAGAGATGAGTTATTAAAACTATTATGTGTAGAAATGTGTTGAATAAATCTCTCCGTTAAACAGAAATTGGGGAAAAAAATAAACAGGGGGGCTAATAATTCAGGAGGGCTAATAATTCTGACTTCAACAGTATGTAACACGTTCCAAAAATACCACATCCCGTAGATGTGGTAAAGTTCTTATAAGCATTTTAATTCTTACAGACAAAGCCACTATAAATTATTCCAAAAATTAATAGATGATAGCTGTATAGACCATGTAGCTGTCAGCATGAACTTACAACAAGATGGCTGCTATTACAGGGATAATTCAACCAAAAATGAAATGTAGTCACTATTTACTCACCCTCAAGTGGTTCCAAAACTTAATGAGTTTCTTTCTTCTGTTGAACACAAAAGAAGATATTATGAAGAAAGCTGAAAACCTGTAACCATTGACTTCAGAAAAAATTATATCAGACAAATGGTAACTGTTTTTTTTTCAAAATATTTTATTTTGTGTTCAACAGAAGAACGAAAGACATAAAGGTTTGAAACAAGTAAAGGGTGTGAAATGATGACAGAATAAAATTTTTTTGATTAACTTTCCCTTAAGCTGAAAGATCACTCACTATGACAGTGTCAATATACTATGACAGTGTCAATATATAGCAACAGTACCACCTAGTGGCGAACTACACTCGAAACAGTACAAAAATATAATCATTGATCAAGCGTTTCAGGATCATTTGAAAATACACTGGCAGAAAGCAGGTTAGAAATAAGCTTTGCAAGACAACGGGTCTCCAGAAACAAGGTTGAAGGCTTCTTGTCTAAATTTTCAGCTCAGTTCAATTCAGTTTATTTTAATTCATCTTTATTTCTGTAGCAGTAAAACACATAACGTCACCTTGGAATTATAAGGTTCTATCTGCGTTCTGGATGATTTTGAGATATTGAGCTTCAAAGTTTTTGCATTCCATATAGCAAACAATATGTGTGTAACATTTGTTTTAAAATAAGAAGTCTTAAAATGCAAACAACTTATATAAAAAAAAAACATCTAATAATGTAAATAAGTTGTAATTTAATAAGAATATGTCAATAACTCAATTTTGACAAAAATGTCAGATAGAACCTTATAATTCTAAGGTGACGATAATGCCATAAAGGGAGATCCATTACAGTGGAAACATGTTTATTGGCAAGTCAATAAGACTAAAAGCAAAACTAACCTTTCTTCAATACAGGGGTGTCAAACTGCGTTAACACAGGACTCAATTAATTGGATCAGGTGTGTTTAATTAGGGTAAGAACTAAACTGTGCAGAGCTGCGGCCCTCCAGGACCTGAATTTGACACCTGTGCTTTAAACAAACCGGACTTGTCTGATACAAATTTGTAATTTTTACTGTTGATCATCAGTTGCCACCATTAAGACTTTAGATAGGCCTGTGCAAAAAAGCTGTGGTTATAATGGAAGTCAATTGGGCAAAAAAAGCCACCAACAGTAAATAAGGGAGAAAAAAATTTAATCTAACAACGCATCAAAGCCAATGTTGTTACTAATAGTTCACATCCAAGACTGTGATAACAGGTAAAAAAATTCCAGTCCACAACTACTTTTTATATTGAAAATACATTACTTTGTTTTCACATTATTAGTATTACATTATTAGTTTTTTTTATTTTACCAAATCAGTGACATCATTTATGAGTTTGGCAATTAAAGAGTTAAAATCCTGTAATTTTCTAAAAACATTTATGCAAAGAAATTTGAAAAATAAATAAAAAATAAATAATAATAATAATAATTTTCTGATGCATTTTTACATTAGTTTAATTCAGTGGATGTTTTCATCCCGAACATAACAAAAGGGTAGTACATTTGAACAGTGCACAAGGGTTAATAATCTGAATATGAAGGTTTTTTTTTTTTTACAAATTTTTTTATAGCATTTTTGGTTTAAATTACAGATGAACTTGAATTCACCTTTCATATTGTAAAAGTGTCAGAATTTATAAATATCAAAAGCTATTGTTTTAATTGTCTAAACAGAAGTAAGAGATTTGGAAAATATATTAGTTCATGTTGGTTATCAAGCACATATTCATGGAAATCATCTGTATCAGTATTGTTAATAAAATCAGTGTTGTTCAATCTATAGTCTAAACAATTGATGATTTAGACATATTTCCATTGTAGCACAAATATGTTGAAGAGCTTTTTAAAAGGGTTGCTGTCATTATGCATTCTAGGTATTAGAAGGAAAACCCATATATGTAGACTGTTTTGGAAACCTGGTTCCTCTAACAAAAAGTGGCCAGCATCATGTCTTCAGCTTCTATGCCTTTAAAGAAAACCGACTGGCGCTTTTCATCAAAGTAAGTCAACAATTACTAAATCTAAGGATTACAATCAAATCCAAATGAGGGTTTAACTGTGTGCTTGATCAATCACTTTTAGATACGAGACAACACTCAAGAGCCTTGTGGACGCTTGTCCTTCACAAAAGAGCCGAGATCTTTTAGGACTTTGAGTCATGGTGCAGTATGCAATCTAAACATTTCCCTGCCAGCTTACTCTAAGGTAAGTTCATGCCATATGCTGCTACTATATTTTGTTATAGTTTGCTTTTCTGGCAAGATTGCATGCTTTATGTTCATTCCTTTGCCATGATATGATTGTTACATATCACAATATCTGCATAGTTTAATGTAAAGGTCAAAGTGACTTTTGCAGGCATAGTTGAAGCACCACAAAATTAATTAATCTAGCACAATTCTTTGATATGGTGCTGTTGGAAGGGCTTGTCATTTGAGCCATTTTTGTTTCCTTTATTTATTACACTTTTTATTAAAAAATTGATAAATGCGTATGTAAGTTCTGTTGTGTCCAATGGCTGTCACCCCACACCGCATTGGCTGGCCTCAGACTTGTTCTGTTGCTGTTATAACTGCTTTGCCTGCTCTCTGTCCCCTTCTGTCTCTCCTGTACTTCTGTCCATCTTTCTTCCTCTTTTGCTGCTTCTTGCTCCTCTAAGGAATCAGATTCAGAACAAGAACCTGATGAGGAGGTAACTGCGATTTTGCATTTTAATTGACAAAAGGCTCTTTGCTTTCCTCCATTATCCTGTTATATAATATAATATTACAATATTATATTATCATATTATTACATAGAGAGAAGCTATTGCGTGGTCAGTGGGAAAATGTTTAAACACAACCCTTGGAATTTCATGAATGACTCCTTAAATTTATTTTATCTTATTATTTGCTTGTTTTAATAGCTATACATGCTTGAAATTCCGCTAAAGGGTTTACACACATTTTCTCCTAACTGTAATGTCCGTCAATGTAAGTCCGACAACTCACAGTATGTGAGTTCACATAGAATTAAGAAAGTAAACTGGCAGTTTTACACTTAAAAAGTGTTGTTGATTCATAGCATATATGAATATAATACAATTTTCTTCACCTGTTTTTCTTCACAGACAAGCCGAACACTGGGGAAATGTAAGATATCTAGTTTAATTAATTAGAACTTGTTGTCTTGCACCACATATTTTCCATTAAATATACTAACTGAGCATATCACCACTATAAAGTAACTCAAAGAGCATGACATTAACTTTTTTCTGTATATAGCCCTCATGTTTTTGTGAGTGAGTTAACTATTACTTAGTTTATAACCATTAATTTCAGTGTAATTTATGCTCATACAGTTGAAAACAGAAGTTTACATACACTCTAAAAAAAGGAACATAACCATTTAAAAAAAATGTCTGATGATCATACTAAATCATACTATTTTAGGTCCATTAGGATTACCTAAATCATTTACATTTGCTAAATGCCAGAATAATGAGAGAATTTTTTATTAATTTCTAGACAGTCAAACGTTTACATACATTTCCTTGGTATTTTTTTTAGCTTTGTTTTTAAACTATTTAACTTCGGTCAAATGTTTTGGGTATCCTTCCACAAGCTTCACACAATAGTTTTAAGGAATTTTGGCCCATTCCTCCTGACAGAATTGATGTAACTGAGTCAGATTTGTAGGCTGTCTTGCTCGCACACACTTTTTCCACTCTGCCCACAAATTTTCTATACGATTGATGTCAGGGCTTTGTGATGGCCACTCCAAAACATTCATTCTGTTGTCCTTAATGCACATTTTAACTAATTTGGCATTATGCTTAGGGTCATGGTCTGTTTGGAAAGCCCATTTGTGGCCAAGTTTTAATTTCCTGGCTGATGTCTTGCTTCAGTATTTCTACATAATGTTCTTTCTTCATGATGTTATCTATGCTGTGAAGTGGACCAGTCCCTCCTGCAGCAAAACAGCCCCACAACATGATGCTGCCACCCCCATACTTCACAGTTGGGATGGTGTTCCTAGGCTTGTAAGCTTTCCCCTTTGTCCTCCAAATGTAACACTGGTCGTTATGGCCAAACAGTTCAATCTTGGTTTCATCAGACCACAGGACATGTCTCCAAAAAGTTGTCTTTTTCCCAGTGTAA
The DNA here is from genome assembly GCA_903798195.1 of Danio kyathit. Taxonomy (NCBI): domain Eukaryota; kingdom Metazoa; phylum Chordata; class Actinopteri; order Cypriniformes; family Danionidae; genus Danio; species Danio kyathit. Next base: position 74,569,379 of record LR812525.1, on the reverse strand, counting down.
TTTAGCAAATTGTAATCTGGCTTTTTTGTTGATTCTGGCTTGTTGATTTTCCCATGTTGTCACACAAGGAATTAGTGTGTTTGAGGTTTTCCTATTCTACAGTTGTGCCTCCAATTAACTCAAATGTTGTCAATTAGCCAATCAGAAACTTCCAAAACCTTGACACCATCATCTGAGCTTTTTCAGAGGCATAATAATCTTATTGTATGTAAACTTGACTTTCAAGAAAAGTTATAACAATTTCTCAAAATATCTCTCTCATTATTCTGCTATTAACCATAACAGAAACTAATTTGATAATCCTAACTTACCTAAAAGAGAAAAGGTTTAGTGACATTAACATCTGACTTTTTTTTTTTTTAATGGTTGTGTGCCTTTTTATACAGTCTATGTAAACTTCTGCTTTCAACTGTATATCCTTTATAAATATGAAAATGTTTGTCACCTTCATACAGTATGTACATCATAACATAGAATGACTATTAATTTATTTAATGCATGAGTCATTTTTATACAACAATAATCCCTGTAAGTCAAACATTTAACAGTACATCACAAAGGATATATTTGAAGGAACTCGTCCACTTTTTTGTAAATAGGCTCATTTTTGCATTGCTTACAGATAGTTTAATGATATTACACAGTGCAGTTACCTGTTTACTTAGCTGGGGAATATTTTCAGGTGCTGCATAATATCATAAGGCCTGCTGCAGGCATGGTACAGCAGCAGAGTTTATTAATTATTATGCTGGAATGAGAGTATAGTTTCTAGCCATATTGACCTAGAAAATAGCAACTTTTAATTGTCTGCCATTCTTACTCCACAATGTAACTACAGAAAATTCAAGCTTTAAATAGTAAAATTAAAGCTACGTACGTGGATTACTCAATTAGCTGGATTTGGTTATTGATGATTTGACCAGTCCAGGATTGTTTCATTCTTCAAAACTCATCCGAGCGTTACTTTTACTAACAAGACAAAAAGAAAGTGTCATACAGTATTTGAAATAGCAGCAGAACATAATGCTGAACACATATCATTTCTAATCTTTAATAAATATTAAAATGTTTATTTTAATTTATAATTTATTATATTGCAAATGTCAGTTTTTGAGAACTTTTTGGAATGTTCATATTTTTATTACTGTATACAATTTTTTAAATAAAAGTTTATTTCATAAATACACAATTATTTTAAAATGTACCTACATTTTGTGCATCTTGTTTTTTCTAGTTGAATAAAAGGCATTTTTTTGGGGGTGTATCAAATCTAAAAATCTCATCTCGTTCTCATAAACCCAGTCTCGTGTCTCATCTTGTTCTTTGGGACATGTGTCTCATCCCACCCCTAGATGCTAATGGTCTAATCAGATTCAATGATTTATCCTAAGCAAAGCTAAAAGTGCTCCCACCAGAATGTAGTCAAAAAGGATAAAATTGACTTGTTTAACTGTAGGTGACTTGTAAAATGAGCATATTTACAAAAAAGTGGACTTTTTCTTTAACTCCACAGTAGTCATAATAGCACTTGTTTCGTAATGACTCTTATCTCCAGGCTTTCATGCTCATTAGGCCAGTCGTTCTGAGTCCTAGTCCTGGTGATCCATTGCTCTGGCAAATGTAGCTCTTTTATCTTTAAAACTCCCTATTAAATAATAGATGTACATGAAATGTGCAGAGGGTTGCAGGACGTGGACTGAAAACCACTGCTTTAGGTGATACAGAAAGTTTATTAGTCTATTCTATAGGTTTACTAATCGTAATAGAGGAAGAATTGTGTGCATAATTATGTACGTGACATGAATTTCATTCATACTGTGGTGATGTTTGTTTTCCCCTGTTTTAGATCCATATCCCCTTCATTAAACACAATAACAATCTGCAAAGCAAATTATCATTCTCCTTTAAATGTGTAGGAGTCACACTTTTTAGTACCTATTTTAATGCTTCTGCATACAGTGTTTTTTTATTTTATTTTTTTATGTAAGCCAGTCTAGTAAGACGATTCTTTCACTTTTTTTAAATGAATGTACAAATAATTCAAGTTTGAATATAGTGTAAGCCTGTTAAACTATTCATCGTTCAGATTTTTTCTTAGGTATGTCGCTTTATCATTTGGTCATTACCATTGTATAGCTTTCTTAATATTGCTTTATTGAATATTTAAATCACCACACTATGTAATGTGTAGTGCATACATTAGGCTAATGTTCATGTTTGCGTAGGAACATTAAATCTATATAAATCTAACTTGCAACACATTAACATTTTAATTTACCAAGCAAATTACAGCAAATGGTGAATGTTTGGAATGCTGCCTTGTGTGTGTGATTTCTGAGTAGTGCACTTTTTATGACACTTTCCATCATTGCCACTACTAACACTAAAAATAATTCATTTCAATATTTCACTTTTAGTTGAAGTATGATTAAATATTTTGATTATGTTGACTTTAAAATAGATTTTCTTCTCATTTAAAAAACACCTTTAATTTATAATGCAGTTTATTTTCAGTTGCATATCACTGGCTTTCTTTAAAAAAGGACATTAAAGACTTTTGATGAGTTCGGTTTTATTAAGTTCTCTCTTAAATTCTCTCTTTGCCTCTCTCTTTCTTCTGTAGACATGACTTTTACATCTTGAGCAGTGTCTATTTTGTGTTTCTGTTTTTCAGTGTATGTCTCAGTGTTTTGGTTGGCTTATTTTCATCTTCCTTTTATTAATCATGTAGTAGTTTGTATTTGTGTTTGTCTTTTAACAAAATATCAATAAGCAAGTTTTTATTGGCTTATTCTTCCGTTGTCTTTAAAATTTGTTTAGCATTTGCTTTGCAGTTGTTATTCTCCCACACGTCTAGTAGACATCCTTCCACAACCCACTTACCCTTTTCTGTCATTTGGATGCCTTCTAAGCTTTAAAAATCTGAATTTATCCCTTATCTCCTTTTCCAATCTCTGTCCCTTTAATTTAAATTTTGGTTAATTTGCTCCTTAAATGACATCCAAATGGAAGATGACGACGACACTGAAACAACTGAAACATCGATCCTGAAAACGCACTTGATCCGAGACTCTCCTGCCCTTGCGAGTCCAGATTTACTCTCTGATGTGTCAGAGATGAAGCAAGACCTTATCAAAATGACTGCTATTCTGACCACTGATTCCTCAGAGAAAGCGGGGCCTATGCAAGGGGATTATTTAGGAAAGGGGGTGGAGGAGGTGTCAGCAGAGCCTTTTGAGATAATGGAAAAAGTCAAAGAAGATTTGGAAAAAGTTAGTGAAATTCTGAGAAGTGGAACATGTGAGAAGGAAGAGTCTGCAAAAACAGAGAGTCGTCGATATAGAAAGGATGAGGAGTGGGTTCTCCTTACAGAAAGTGAAATCGAAGAAGCCAAAATGATGGCTGCCTTTGAATCTCAAGAATCGCTTCTAAAGGAAGTTAGAGTCAACAGAGGATCACAGAGGCCAAAGGGTGCTAGAGAGAGATCTGGCATTCCCATTGGTGAAGTTAAAGAATACTTATTGGATGCCCCTGCATCTCAAGAGACATCATCACAGCAAAGGTTCACTGAGGTTGTTCTGCGCAGAGGTGGTCGAAAAATTGTCCCTACGATGGCAAAAGACACTAAAGCCCATACAACGGAAATAAAAAAGCCAGTCAGAAGGAAAGGGCCTCAAGGACATACAGATGAAACCCAGTCAATTAGCACAAAAGAAAATATCGTTAGTAAGAGTGCTGGAAAGGCATCAGAAGAGGGTGCCCTCTTACCTGTCCCTGGAGATCAAAAAAAGTCCCCTGTATCCCCAGTGGTCGAGGAGACACCAATTGGTCCCATCAAAGAGAAAGTCAAGGCTCTTCAAAAGAAAGTAGAGGAAGAACAAAAAGGTCATAAAAAACAGACTAGCCAAAAACCTCCATTTAAATCTGCCGAAGCCAAAACATCTGTTCTCAAAGACCAAAAAACAACAGGTCTAAAGAAAACTTCTTTACCCCAGAAACAGTCTTCCTCTAAGTCACCAAAAACTGAGCCTGAAAAGCTAGAAGAAACCATGTCTGTACGAGAACTAATGAGAGCATTTCAAACTGGCCAAGATCCCTCAAAAAGAAAGTCTGGCCTCTTTGAACACACAGGACCTTCCAAAACAGAACACACAACAGTGACTAAACCAGAAGCTAAACCTACAAATTCACAATGTCTTCCCCACTCTTCCTCACGTGAAGTATCTCTTGATGTTTCGAAACCTGTAGAACACCATGAAGATAAAGATGTTTTTGAGAAAGATGCAAATGCAAGTCAAAAAAGTTTGGTTTCTGGAGTAGAATCAGCAAGTCAACAATCAAGCATGACAACAATTCCTCAAAATGTATCAAAACATGGCAGTGATCTTTTACCTGATAATGGTACAGAGAATGGTGCATTTAATGACAGCTCTGACAGCGTTAAACTTGAAGTGTTGGTCGACTCACCCAGTGCCAGCCTTGCTGAAGTGGAAGCACCATTGAGCTCTGAAGAAAGTTATAAACATGAAGGCATGGCTGAAACTCCCGAAACAAGCCCTGAGAGCCTCTCGCTATCACCTAAAAAAACATCTCCGTCTATACTCGCAAAGGCCTCAAAATCAACAGCAGACACGCATAAAGCCAAAACAAGTAAAGTATCTGTTTCATTTTCTACTGAGATGAAGACAAATAATGAACAGGCATCTGAGGCTACAGTTCATCATCCAGCTCTGAGCAAAGCAGTGGATGAACCAGCAAAAAGTGAGTCTATGTGTATTCCTCATGGGAAAAAAGGGGTGAACTTTGGGGGTGAACAAACATTTGTTGATAAGGACATTGTTTCTATTTCAACCAAGTCATCTAAATCTCGAAAATTGACCAAAAGACCCTCTGAAACACTAGAGAGTTTTTTGAGCGATGATGAATCATTTGATGGTCAACCAACACCAACCTCTGCTGACACTCTGACCTTAAGGGCAGCTACACAGGATCATGGTGGTTTAGTGCTGCCTCTTAGACACCAAGATTCAGAAACCCTTAGTCCAGTAGCTGACGACTCTTTTAATATTAGCCACAAGGACTCTTTAGAGGGTAGTCCCTTGATGGAAGACAACTCTTCCCATAAAACCCCGGACTCTATTGAACCTAGTCCAACAAAAGAATCCCCATGCTGTGACTCTTTAGAAAGCAGTCCCATAGAGATGAAAACCAACCAGACCTTTCCACCTACCGTAGAACAACCCAGTGTGACCACAGGGCCCCTGACATCCTCCAAAGCCCCTGAAATCCCCCCAGACAGTTTGCGTAGTAGAATGCTCAAAGAACAGGAGGCTAATGCCGACGATGACAGTTGTGAGCAGGCGTCCCTGATGACAAGTTCGGGTAAGAGTCCTCTCTCACCTGACACACCAAGTTCTGAAGAGGTAAGTTATGAGGTCAATCCCCAACCCCCCGACCCCATGGTCCTGATTGTTCCCTTTAAGGCATCAGTAATTCCAGAGGAGACAATAGAAGATGATGAGTTGAAGTGTGGCCTGACACAGAGAAAATTGACTCCAGAGGAAGAAATGTTTAAAATGGCTGCCAAAATAAAAACATTTGATGAAATGGAACAAGATGCAAAAGACAAAAGGGACAGTAGAAAAGATAGTGAAGCCTCTCAGACCTTGGTAGTGTCTGATGTAGGGCAAAAGAGAACCACATTGTTTGGTCTTGTGTCCAAACATGAAACATCCTCTGTGGATGATGTTGGGTTTATTGAACCCAAACAAGCCTCAGAGATAGCACGGTCTGTTGAACCGATCATTAAAGTACAACCTCCCTCTCCTTTTCCAGCAGGTATACATAAGAGCCCCCAAACAGCTGAGGACATTCAACAAACCATGGCCCACAGTGCAGCATCTTCAGATGAATCAGCAATGAGGAGACCTCAGTCTGTCACAGAAAAGCATACCATAAAACCACATCCTCAAGAAACTCATAGTGAGAAATTTATCCAGGAATGTGTTGAGTCAGAGTTAGCAGAGCTTAATAAAACTGCCTCAAGCAGGAGTAATTTGGCTGAAAATATAACTGATGAACAAAAAGAGCAAAGCTTAGCAAAACAAAAATTAAAAGAAAGTCAAGAAATGTATAGTCATGAATTGCAGAATGAGGCAGCTAACTTTCAAAATGTTGATAAATTGCCAAGTCAGGAAGAGCGTAATGTAACAGATGAGATTAAAGGTGATTATATGAGGCATGCAGGGACATCATATGATGATAATTGTAGTAGCAGCCTAGATATTGATTCTATGCCAATTATTATTGGGCAAACAAAAGAAACTTTTAAACCAGAAATATGTATTTATGATGACACAGAGGAAGATGATGGTGAGGAGGAACCTCCTAAGACTGAATCTAGAGGAGTAACAGCAAAAGCAGAAACAGATGCCTGGAATTCAATGCGTGAAGATGATGAAGCATTTGCAGCAAGAGTCAAAGAGGAAGAGCAAAAGATCTTGGGTCTTGTCGTAGATCGGCATTCCCAAGGCGCGACCCCAGACACAACACCAGCAAGGACACCTACTGAGGATGGTACACCAACAAGTGAACAAAACCCTTTCCTTTTTCAAGAGGGGAAACTTTTTGAGATGACAAGAAGTGGTGCGATAGACATGACAAAGAGGAGTTACGAGGAAGAAGGGTTTGCATTTTATCATATAGAGCAACCCATTATGGAGGGTGTAGCTGAAGAAGGAGGAAATGAATCTGGTAGAGCATCTGGCGATGCTGAGAAAGAGGTTGGTTGTAACCTCTCTTTGCAAATAAAAGCAGAGGAGGAGGAAGACCAACCTAAAGAGGCTGCAGATTTATCTGTACGTTCGGTTACAGCAAAACAGTCAGATCTCTCAAAGCCTAAAACCCCCATCAAAACAGACTCTGAAAAAGATCAAGGAGTGCCTGAAAAAGTAGAGGTTAAATCAGCCAGAGTTATTAGTGAGGGTCATTTAGTATCTGATTCTGGTTCCCCTGACACTGTCATAGCCAGTATTCAGACAGCAGTGTCAACAGTTACTAGATCAGTTCATTCGCAGCAGGAACAAGAGTCCTCCGATTCCTCCCCAGAGGATCAGCACTCAGTTATAGAACAAGCCAAAACCCCTGAAAAGAAAGAATCTCATAGTAAACTTGGCTCTAAAATTCACACTGCAGCCTCTCCGTCCACTACATCTAAAAAAAATATGTCATCCTCCAAAGAGGAGGAGAAACCAAAGTCACGAATCCCTGTTAAGGCCAGCTCCCTCCGGTCTGAACTTGTAGAACCTGCCAAGGATAAAAAGTCAAAGTTGCCCACAAAACCTCAATCGAGGAGAAAATCTGACACAGACACAGGCCCATTAATACCCTCTATAACAAAGTCTTCCAAAGCCAAGAGCTTCTGTGAAAGTGATTCCAGCAAGAAACCAGCCAAAAAGGACCAGAATCGTCCAACAAGCACTGACCTATCCAGTACAACTAAGACATTTCCTTCAAGACTACCTGTCAGGGGAAAGCCCGGTCAGCCAATTCAAACATCCACACCAGCAAAACAAAAAAAGGGCCGCCCTGCTCATACAAATAAAGAGCCTGTTGCATTTTTTGAAGAGATTAGTCAAGAGGCAGCTAAGGTAGTAGAGAGTTTGGCTCAGGCAGAGAAAGATAAACAGGAGGCTGCTGCCTTATCAGAGGATGAAAGCAGCACCATCGATGCCTCCGTAATAGAGAATGAACCTTTCCTTGACATGCAAATGCCTTTCCCTGAAGATCCCTTGGTCATTAGGCCCAGATGGGACAACCCTGTTGAGACGCAGATGGAACGAATCCCTGCTGATAAAGTCCGAAGTCAAGGTATCCCCCATCTCTTGGGGCCCATTATCTCTTTCTCATCTGCCTCAGCACCTCAGTGATGAAAGTGCTGCTTCTCTGTCTTGTAACTAATGCTTCAACTCTTCGTGGTGCTTCTTTGATGTTTGGGCTATGTATGTCATTGTCTCTTTCCCTTTATCTGACTTTAATTCCATGATTAACATAAAGTCAAATGCTTTGGGGGGAGGGGGGGTATTTATCTTGTGTTGTTGGCCAGTATCTTCACTGGCTTAATGTAAGTTTATGATCAAATTGGTTACATTTAAAACATGTTCATAAATCCCAGGATAGTTATTCATATTATTGATCATTTACCTTGTCTTTCCTCATTGTATGAAATACAAAGTATAAACCAAGGTATTTTTTAACACGAGAAAGCCAGTGAACATATCTTAGTGCTGTAAATATTAAATTGTAAATGAGCTTTAGTATTAGATTTGAGTGCTTATGTTTCTCTTGCTGCTTTGCTGGATATTGCAGTAGATCCACAGGATGAGGCAGACAGAAAAGAAGGGCGTCTGGCTGTGATAGCAAACCACCTTGGTTTCAGCTGGTCAGGTTGGTAGATTACCTGGGAACTTGAAAGAATGTTTTAAAGTAATCTCTATACCAGTGGTTTCATGTTGCTGAAATGACAGACTATTATATGCTGTACTGTATGAGTGCTTCATAATCTGTGCTCATTTCAATGTTTCGCTGTGAATATGTATGTGTAAATTGAAGTAAAATGCTTCAATCAAGAATTGGTAGAATGTGGCACATAAACAGATTATGTTAATATGATTTTGTGATTATATATTATCAATATACTGATTTGTTTACACAAAATAATGCAAGTGTATAAATGTATATGACAGAGTTATATATAAAGGACACAAAGATGTGCCTTGTTTTTAACATGTTCTGAAACCACTGCTCGGTATATTGATATTTTTATCATGTCAACACTTTTGTACAGAAATCGACATAATACAGTGTAAGAGAGACCCAGCAATATAGATGCGGTTTATTTATAAACTAATTTCAAGAGGATCATGTGCATATGATTGATAAAGCAGGGGAGTTTTCAAGACCTACCTGAGCTCAAACTCCCCTCTCGCCCTTCAAACGGGAGGGAGCCCCGGGCTCAAGGATAATCTGAGCTCAGGGCTCTCTCCCGGGACAGCATGCTAAACACGCTTTATAATCAAATATCAGATAAGTGTGAACTCTTGAAATAAAGATGTTGTGGTTAAAAATTGTAAAATGATTTAATGTCATTGGTTTGCTTTTTGGGCAAACCATTTAAATTATATAATATGTATTTTTGTTATATTTCTGTATGCTGCATTTCAGCCACAAAAACATTTTTTTCATATACTGTAAGGACATTGCTGTTGTGAATTAAATTATTTTGTCTTTAATTTTTTCCATCAGAATTGGCTCGAGAACTTGAATTCAGTGATGTACAGATCAATCAGATAAGAAATGAGAATCCAAATTCTCTACAAGACCAAAGCCATGCCCTCATAAGACTATGGAAAGAAAGGGAGGGAAAAAATGCTTCAGGTAAAACAATGTGTCCACTTTTCCTTTAACTTCTTTTTCTGACATGTTCTTTTTACCAAATCATTCAATGCTACATCAACATAATACCTATTGAATTTAAGATCAGTGTATTTTAAATAATTATTTCAGTTTCCACTTGCGTTTCCCCCAAGTGGAATAGATGTATAACTTAGCAGCTATATAGTTGAACATTGGCAGTTCTAAACAAAAGCATTAGTATACCCATGAATCACTTATTTTGCTTTTAGAATCTGCTCTGTACAAATCTAGTTGTGTTGCTTTCTAGTAGACAAACCTGTACATAACATATCTCCATTTTCTTGAACAGAGAACAGTTTAATGAAGACACTCACAAAAATAAATCGTATGGACATTGTGCATCTCATCGAAACAAAAATAATCCAGTCCAGTCAAGACCACTCATCACACACCTATGCAGAAATTGAGCAAACCATATCATTGGATCATAGTGAAGGTATGGATGATAATAACTTGAAACTTATTATGTTGGTATTTCTTTGGATATAAAAAGTTTGCAACACTTCAGTTTGATCTTCCCTTTTAGACATTGTATTTTAATGTAAGGAAATTTGTAACTGCTTGTTAACCATCATCTATTGAAATATTAGTCAAATATCTACTTAATATCTACTATCACCGTATTTTGATGGTTCCCCAACAGATATTGTATGAACTATAAGTAACTATTTCAGCTTATTGCACTAACCTAGCCATTGACTTGTATTTTAATGTTAATTTAAAATTAGTTGCAAAGTGACATTACTCACTTTATCACAGTATTCACTTTGCACAAAATGAGGGTTTACTGCACTTCATTGAAATATATATGTTTAGCAGTACATTCAGAAACTGTTGTTTTTTGCAGGTTTTTCAGCCTTACAGGAGGACATGGACAGCCCCAGATCAGGTCGGCGAGCAGAAGTTAGTCAAAGAAGGTCAGAACTTGAGCCTGTGGTGGCATCTATAGAGGATCTCTCACTCAATGCATCTTCCCTCGGTGATTCTCAGAAAGAGCTGCCAAACAAAGTGACGAGTTCAGAGTAAGCCAACTCCTAATGGCCTGTACAATAATGTTTATTTGATTATATTATTACACAGTAAGTCATTTATATTTGATTCTATATTTTTCAGGGTGGTTGCAGACTCAACACACAGTTTTGAAATGGTTGGACTGAGGCAACAATTTCCAGGCACTATCAAACAAGTAAGTCCCTTCTTCACCCTGTACAAAACTGTTCCCTGGAGACTACAGTCTCACGTTTGTGACCCAGTTTACAAAGGTGGTACCCTTCCCGATGAATCATCAAAAAATATCCATGAAATATTAACTGTGGATGATCCTCTCCAAGAGTTAGGAGCAGCTGGGGGTCAAGTTACCCCAGCTTCCACTGAACAGGATGATGAACAGAATGTTCCAACTTTTCATTTAATGGAAAGTTACAAACTGAAGCAGAGACAAACAACATTGTCAGATTTCGGACACACCCTGTTGGAATCTGAGAATGCTGAGCCAGATTTCAATGAGTTGTCTGTGGAACTCAAGCAAGATTCTGAATATTATAGTGCTTCACATGTCTCCAGTACAATAAAGGCTTATGCATCTCCATCAAGTGAAGACATGGAAACCGCATTTACACCAAATGAAAATGAGGCTGCACTTCCAAAGAAACCAAGTCAGAATGAGGAGTATATAAAGCGCCATATTGATGAAGTTTCTGACAGATTTTATAGGACGCTTTTTGGTGAAAGTTACGTTTCACCTCAGCTGCATGAAATGAGTGCAACTGTAGAGACTTACAAGACTTACGTACAGGAGGCTTCAGATGTTTCCAAAGATATTCATTTCAATCAAATGGCAGTCACCGAATTGTCTTCTGAAGGTGTACAAAACTTAGATCAACAACCTATTATATCTGTGGCACTTGAAAGCGGCATTGCAAAGATTACTCACCCTATGCTCAATCAAATGTCACTTGATTCAGTTACTGAGCAGTCACATATGTTGTCATGTCCAATAACTGATTCTGGTTCTTCAGAAGCAGGAATTGATGAAAGTGTACCAACTATTCTAACCACAGATGTTGAGTGTACAAAAACGAAATATACCACCTCTATATCATCGGAAGTTGCAGAGTATAGACCTCTTACACCTTTAACATGTCAAGATGAGCCAAAATTATTGTCACCAGATATAGAGTGTGAGTATGTTTATGACCTTGGAATGACACTATGTGAATATAGATCATCATCACCTGAATCAGTATTATCCTTGCCTTTAGACTCTCCAATACCATTTGATTACAGAGCTTCTTCACCAGACTCGTCCATTTTAATGGCTGAATTAAGAGTATCTTCACCTGAATCTGTAACTTCACTGAATGGCAGCACTCTTTTCTTTGTTGACTCTCCATTGCCTGATTTTAGACCAGGTACACCTTTGCCCAGTGTTCTTGAAAATGACATACCTGAATTTACAATACATGTTGAAGCAGTGGCCCCTCTTGCAGAAGATACACTGGGAATGTCTTATTTGCAGGTTTCTGATGACACAGAAAGACCTATTTCACCTGGCTCTGTTATTTTATGTCGGTCATTATCACCAGAATCTAATAGATCCTGGTCTCCTGTGTCCATCAGTTCTGACATTTTAGATAGGGAGCCATCCACAGAGAGCATCTTTGAAAGTTATACTCCATCTACTTCTGAATTCTTGACTGAATTAAGGCAATCATCTCCAGAGTCAATTCAATCGCTAAATGAATATAGTGTACTTTCCTGCGATTCCCCAATACCTTGTTTTGCAACAGAAGTGCAAACTGACTTTTCAGCACTCATGGCAGGATACAGATCACCATCATTTCACTCTGAAGATTCAGATGTAGAATTTGATCTGATAACATTAGAGTGTCAAGTTCAAAGTCGACCATCTTCTCCTGAATCAACTGCATCTCTCAATAACCAGAGATGCCTGTCCTCTGATTCTCCTCTTCCCAGCTTTACTCAAACACTGCTAGAATGCCCATTGCTTACTAAAGTATATAGTTTTGATTCAGTTGAGTCAGTAATCTCAGACAATGATAACGATCCAGTATCAGAACTACTACCTGAAAGTCGACCATCATCTCCTGAATCATTTGCATCAATAAATGAGCACAGAACCCTCTCTTGTGATTCCCCAATACCTTATTTTGTAACAGAAATGCAGAATGATTCTTCAGCACTCAAGTCAGGATACAGATCACCATCATATCAGTCTGATGTTTCAGATGTAGACTTTGACCTGGTATCATTAGAGTGTCTAGTTGGAAGTCGACCATCTTCTCCTGAATCAACTGCGTCTGTCAATAACCAGAGATGCCTGTCTCCTGATTCTCCTCTTCCCAGCTTTACTCAAACTTCGAGGGAATGTTCCATGTCTACTGAGGTGTATTGGTCTGATTCAGAAGAGTCAAGAATATCAGATAATGAAAGCACACCAATTTCAGAAGTACTGTGTGAGACTCGACTATCATCTCCAGAATCATTCACGTCAATAAATGAACACAGACCCCTTTCCTGCGATTCCCCAATACCTTGTTTTGTAACAGAAGTGCAGAATGACTATACAACATTTGTGAGAGGACACAGATCACCATCAAATCAGTCTGAAATGTCAGATGTAGACTCTGATCTGATATCATTAGAGTGTCTAGCTGGAAGTCGTACGTCATCTCCTGACTCAACTCTATCTGACAAAATCCAGAGATGTCTTTCCCCTGATTCTCCTCTTCCCAGCTTTACTCAAACATTATGGGAGTGTTCCATGTATACTGAAGTGTATTGGTCTGACTCAGAAAAGTCAGGGATCTCAGATAATGAAAGCACACCAATTTCAGAAGAACTGTGTGACATTCGACTATCATCTCCTGAATCAATAAATGAGCACAGATTCCTTTCACCTGATTCACCTATACCTGTGTTTCAAACCCCATTTCTCTTCAGTGTCATGCCATTTGGGATCCATAGAGACTCTTCTCCTGAAATAGAAACATCTGATATTGAATTTTCACAGTGTGATCCCTTTCTCTGTGAACCCAGATCAGAATCCCCAGAATCCTTAATTGTAGAGCCGGAATATGTTCCTTTGTCCCCAGTTATGGTAGAAAGTGTTACTTTTAAAGATGAGGTAACAAACTCACAGAAAATATTACATACTTTGCCTGCTGAATCACTATACAGTGTGGAAGAAAATCTGAGTAAATTGCCAAAGCCTATGTTCAATAATCTTATTGCTAAGATATTTGATCCACAATACAAAGGCAAAACATTTTGCTCCGGGCCCACTGTTTTGAAGTATAGTGACGATGAGACCGTAACTGCTGCAGAAAAAGCTGAGGTTTTACATGATCCACAGAAAAGATACCCAAATCCTTCACATTATAGAACTCCAACAGTGTCCAACTATGAGTCTTATCAATTTAGATCAATATCTCCTGAATCACCTGAGTTGGATGACATCCTTAAAGAATTTGAGTGTCGACCTATGTCTCCAGAATCAGTAGCATCAATTAATGAATTCAGGCCACTATCTCCTGATTCACCTGTAACAGAATTCAGCGGACCTTTTTGTGATGGTATCTTCCCAGTAGTGGGTGATGTATCTGGTTCACCTCATTCGCTGTGCTCAAATAATACAGAATATGAATCTTATTTTGAAGACCTGTTTACTGAAGAACATATTTTCAGAGGATCCACACCATCATCAGACACCTCAGTTAATGAGTTTAGGGTGCTTTCTCCAGACTCTCCAGTCCCACAATATTTCACAGAAAAAACAGAATTGATTCCTGTAAATTATTTATATATTAGGTCCTCGTCCAATGATTCTTTATTGTCAGAGCAGGAACATGAACTAGATCTTTTAACTCCAGTGTCTACTCCAGAATCAACTGATGAACCTCTTTCTCCTGATTTACCAATACCTATACCAGATTCTCCAATACCTCAATATTGTACATCTCACTTTGAACTTACAACAGTAGCAAGTTACCAGTCCTCATCCCCTGAGTCAGTACTATCAGACAAAGATATAGAAACTGATTTATTTGATGACATGATGATCGATCTTAGAAGGTCCTCTCTGGAGTCAATCATATCAGTTACTGAAAACAGACCCCTTTCTCCTGATTCCCCTGTACCTGAGTTCACACTGGCTACACACACATTGGTCATGCCATTTATAGGCTCACAACCAACCTCCCCAGAACCAGACGCTTTGGATCTTGAAAGCCATTTAGATCAGTCAGACCTCAATACAGAGCAAAGATCAGACTCTCCTCAGTCTGGTATATCAGATACTGAGTTTAGACCATTGCCCCCTGACTCACCTGTACCTGAATTTATGGCATTATTTTCTCAGAGTTCTTTGCCAGTAACAGGACGTAGATCATGTTCACCTCAGTCACTGTGCTCAGACAATACAGAAGATGAAACTTCCCTTGAAGAATTGATGACTTTAGAATATCGACCAGACTCCCCTGATTCAGTTTTATCAGATACTGACACAAGACCACTTTCCCCAGACTCCCTGCCTGAATGGAAACCTATGTCACCTGAATCTGTCATGCTTTTGAAAGACATTAGAGGGATTTCTCCACAGTCAAATGGATCAGTGAATGAATATAGACCTCTTTCTCCAGACTCACCTACACCACAGTATTTTCCAGCTCTTTTTGAATCTGTTTCTGTAAAAGAATATTGTTCATCATCTCTTGAATCTGTAATATCAGAGGAGGAATGTGAATTCAATCTTTTCACTCTAGATTCTACTTCAGAATCAGCAGAATCTATAAATGAAGAAAGTTCTGACTTTAGATCTTTATCTCCTGATTCTCCAATATCTCAATATTGCACCTTTCAGCTTGAACCAATAATTGTAACAGGTTATACATCACCATCCCCTGAATCAGTATTTTCAGAGATAGACATTCAGACAGATATATTTGATGATTTGGTGACTGGCCTTAGAAGGTCTTCATTTGAGTCAATCACATCAATCACTGAAAACAGACCTCTGCCCCCTGATTCACCTGTTCCTGTATTTACACCAGACACATATACTTTTATTATGCCACTTATAGACTCCCGACCAACCTCTCCAGAATCAATCACTTTGGATATTGAAAAAGAATTTTGCCAGTTTGATCTTAATCCAGAGCAAAGATCTGACTCTCCTCAGTCTATAATATCAGATACTGAGATTAGACCATTGCCCCCTGACTCCCCTGTACCTGAATTTATGGCATTATTCTCTCAGAGTTCTTTACCAGTAACAGGACGTAGATCGTGTTCACCTCAGTCACTGTGCTCAGACAATACAGAAGATGAACCTTCCCTTGAGGGACTGGTAACATTAGAATACCGACCAGACTCTCCTGATTCAGTTTTATCAGATACTGACACAAGACCACATTCCCCAGACTCCTTGCCTGAATGGAAACCCATGTCACCTGAATCTGCCATGCTTTTGAAAGACATTAGAGGGTTTTCCCCACAGTCAAATGGATCATTGAATGAATATAGACCTCTATCTCCAGACTCACCTACACCACAATATTTCCCAGCACTTTTCGAATCAGTTCCTTTAAAAGAATATAGGTCCTCGTCCCTTGAATCTGTATTTTCAGAGGAGGAATGTGAATTAAATGTATTCATCCTAGACTCTACATCAGAATCAGCAGAATCTATAAATGAAGAAAATTATGACTTTAGATCTTTATCTCCTGATTCTCCAATACCTCAAATACATAGCTTTCCATTTGAACCAACAGTTGTAACAGGTTACATATCAGTATCTCCTGAATCAGTATTGTCAGAAATAGAAATGGAGACAGATGCATTTGATGACTTGGTGATTCACATTAGAAGGTCTTCATCTGAGTCAATCACATCAATCAATGAAAACAGACCTCTGTCCCCTGATTCACCTGTTCCTGATTTCACACCAGCCATACACACATTTATCATGCCACTAAAAGGTTCCCGACCAACCTCTCCAGAATCAGTTACTTTGGATGTTGAAAACAGCTTGTGTCAATTTGACCTTAATTTAGAGCAAAGGGCAGACTCTCCTCAATCTATAATATCAGATATCGAGATCAGACAAGACTCACCTATACCACAGTATTTTTCAGCAACATTTGAATCAGTTCTTTTAACAGGCTATAGATCCTCATCCCCTGAATCATTACTGTCAGATATAGATATACATACCGATGTATTTGATGAGTTAATTGATCTTAGAAGATGTTCTTGTGAGTCATTTACATCTATTAATGAAAACAGAACACTCTCCCCTGATTCACCAATTTCTGACTTCGCAGCATCTGCACACATATTTATCATGCCACAGACAGGATCCCGCCCAGCTTCCCCTGATTTAGATAGTTTGGATGATGAAAACGATTTTTGTCAAACTGACTTTATTTCAGAACAAAGACCAGACTCTCCACAATCTGTAATGTCAGAAACTAGGCATACAAAACTTTCGTCTGACTCACCTGTACCCCAATTCAGTGTGTTATTACCTCAGATTACTTTACCAGTATTAGGACTTGGATCATCTTCACCTCAATCACTGTGCTCAGAGACAACAGAATATGAACCTTCTTTTGAAGACTTGTTTACTAGAGGTTCTTCTCCAGAGTCCATGTATGATTGTAGATGTCCAGACTCACCTATACCATATTACCCAGAACAAGTTCCAGGTTGTAGGTTTTCATCAGGTTTCATGTCCTCAGAGTCTGAATTGTCAGAGGAGGAACATGAACTGATTGTTTTAACTTCAGAAGGCAGATCTCTCTCCTCTGATTCACCTATTCCCATGTCAGATTCTCCAATAATTCAATATTATACTTCTCAGATTGAATCCACAGTGATAACAGGTTACATGTCGTCATCTCCTCAGTCAACATTATCAGAAATTGATATATGCACAGAAGTGTTTAATGACTCACTGACTGATCATAGGTTGTCCTCCCCTGAATCAATTTCACCAGTTAATGAAAACAGACCTCTATCTCCTGATTCACCTGTTCCCGAGTTCACATCATTTACATACACATTTATCATACCAGAGTCAGATTCTCAATCAACTTCTCCAGTTTCTTTGGATGTCGAAAATGAATTCCATCTGGCAGACTTTAGTACAGTGCATAGATCTGACTCTCCTGAATCAGTAATGTCAGAAATTGAGCACAAACCACTCTCCCCTGACTCAGAAGATGAATACAGACCAATATCTAATTGTACAGATATTGAGGAGTGTAGACCATTACCCCCAGACTCACCAGTTCCACAGTTTGTTGAACATAAAATATCCACAATAAATGTATTCCAATCAGAGTCGTGTGAGTCATTAACATCAGAGACAGACATTGAGCTTTGGGTTTTTGCACCTCAAGCTAGTGACCAGAGACCCTCCTCACCTGAATCAATCATATCACTGAATGAACGAACACCATTATCACCAGACTCACTTATATCTGACTTTAAGCCATATGTGTGTGAAAATGTCACATACAAATCATCCTCCCAAGAATCAATTGTATCTGATATAGAATGTGACATGGCAAGCTTTGCATATGAGGATAATATATGGACTGAAAATAGAGCCTTATCTCCTGAGTCAGGTAAAATATCTCCTGTGGATCAAAGTAATTTAGAAATACAACACAACCAGACTGTTGACCAAAGCCAACAACCATTTGTCCAAGAAATATGGGACATATCTGAAACTGTACTATATCTGTCATTACAAAAGCCTGTGAGAATAGACCCTCGGTATAAGCTTGTGTATAAAGCTGTTCCCTTAGCATTTATGTCTCATTTGTATGATCCTCAATATAAAGGTGAAACATTCTGTCCAAAGCCAGGTGTGTTTGAGTATGCTGGAGGAAAAAAGGAGGCAGTTAAGACATTCACTGAAATAAAGATAAGTGATGAATGCACTGAGCAACATAGTTCTGAAATCCCCAGTAATGGTAAATCTTTTAGTGAAAAATCATCTTTGTCTCCTGATACCAGCTCTCTGCAGTCACAAGAAGAATCCCAATTGGAACCAGAAACCCTTGATATATTTTTGACAAGTCAAGCATTTCCCACAGATTCTTTCTTTTATTCTACAACTTCATATGAATGTGTAATGGTCAGTTCAGATAATAGAGCCTCTTCACCAGAATCATACACATCCATGAATGAGTACAGACCGCTATCTCCTGAATCACCAATTCCTGAGCACAAACTTTCATTACCAAGTCCAGAGATTTTATCTGAAAGTCGACCCTCATCTCCTGATTCGGCATTCTCAGTGAATGAATTTCAGAGTCTTTCACCTGATTCACCTGTACCTGAATACTCAACAACATCACCAGTTCCAACCAAACCCACTTCTGAGACTGCTGTGGTATTCAACCAGCACACATTCATGGTCAGTCCATTGTCCACTTCAGTATGTAATGATCAGAGTTTGAATATGGACTCCTGGTATCCTGAATCATTCTCATCATTTTATCCACTTCCGCAATGGACTATGTCTGAAAACAGACCTTTATCATCTATCTCTGATATTTCAGATACAGATTCTAGGTCTTTATCACCTCAAATGTTCTGTCTTGAAACAGAGTTGCGAAACCCATCACCTGAAGCAGCAACAGAATCAGAACTAACTCAACCTGTCACTCCAGAACCTTTAGTTCTTGAGACATTTGATCTGCCTGAATCTCCTCAATCAATGATAATTGAATCTGATTCTGAGGAGTTTTATGACAATTTGTATGATTTGCCACTTTCTGATATTGATGAGAAACTTCTGTCTGTAAATAAAAATGATTCTGCTCTGCTGAATCTAGTGACATTTGAAAAATGCACAGTACAAATCGAGTCTCCACCTAAAAAAGAGGGGCTTCAATCTATTTCATCTATTTTAAGTAAAACTGAGTGTTCGGTTGACGATGGACTAAAACCAAACTCATCTGATGATATAGCCTCAGACCAAGCAAAAAAGGACACAAAAACTGTAACAAAGACAATTACTTGCTGCGAAAAAAGGGATGTAATCCCAGCAACAGGCACATTTGCAAATGAAGAAGCAAGTAAAGGCCACGTAATGAAAAGTGAAGAAAAGAGACAAATGGAATATCCAAAGAAACAAAAAGATGATCTAGGACATGATTCAAGAAAACAAATCTTCGAAGACTCAAATAAAATGGTAAGATTTCCAGCATGCAGATGTGAATTCTGTGTGTTGTTAACTAATGGGAATGCAGTGTCAGATCTACCCTGAAACATATATTTTTAGTTTATCTGCTTCGTCTATTAGATCTACTAACAAATCAAGACTAAATGGACAAGTTATGAACAGTGTAAATTATAACTAATTCACCCCAGTGGTTTTTGAATCTAACTTTAGGAATTAAATAAGATTTTTTTTCTTTATTGCATGTTTGAATCATCATTAGACAAACTAAAATCCATATTTTGCTTTGGATGTAAAAGCATCTTCTCAGACTTTCCATGCAAGAAAATATTTTGTGTTTGATATAATTAAATAAGAAGAACAGTTTTAATGCCCTTTGTTCTGCACAGGATACCACAGAGGACATTAATTTAGAGCCTCAAGTGAAGGGAGATTTAAGTCTAAGCAAAATAAATAAATCATCTACTTCAAGAATCTTAGAGCCTCAGTTATCAGCATCCTTGTGGACAAGTGAATCCTCACAAGAGTCGCATCTTACCACACAAGTCTCCAGTATACCAGAGCAAAACAGAATTCAATCAGTGTTTGATTTGGAGGTTCTCAAATCCACCCCTGGTTCATCATCTCAGCAACCTAAAGCACCAAGTGCATTGCAAAAAGTGAATCCTTTTCAGTTTCATCTAAAAGACTCTCACAGAAGCGTTGAACTAAATCGAATTGATTCCTCTCCATTTAGTTTGCGTATTCAATCACCCGATGACAAAAATTTGCTCTCATCTGTGGAGACGCCACCAGCAGGCAGTCAGATGTCAAAAACTGACATATCTGTCATCAAATGTGAACATACATTGACAACATACGAGTCAAGTTTAGCGTTGCCTGGAGCTTATCCAGTTGTAGCTGAGATGCCTACAAAACTGACAGATGACCAGATGCAATTAGGTGCTACTTCAATTTTAGGTGTTGACTCTCCATTTTACAGTCTCAGTCTCAAGGCCAGGGCAAGACCCATACATGCAGATAGCACTGAGTCAGATGCTGAGTTTTTCGATTGCCGCCAAACGTTTTCTGATACATCTGAACAAGAAGTGGGATCACCAGAACTTTTAGATGTTCCTCAAGCAGTTTACAATTTTGAGGAACTTCCATCTGTTTCAAGTAGCCCTGAATATCTGACAGGCATCACTAAACTTAAAGAGTTCACCCAGCTGAAAAAGGAGGATCGGCCCTTATCGTGGAGCAGTGAGGACTTACCAATAATTTTAGAGCCAGAGGATGAATTCACTGGTGAGGGTGGTGAGGAGAAGGCTTTCCCTTATGATTATTCAGGTGATGGTCCCTTTGCTGAAGAGCTACCTCCAATGGAGGAAGTACAATATGATGACGATGATGACTCTCTAGGGAGGGTAAGCCATTTAGCATGAGTAAAAAAATGACCTTCACTCATTGTTTTTGAGGCAGAGGACTGTGCTAACAACCTGAACTGTACTCTATTGAACATTTTAAAATATTTTAGTGCTAACAAGCTAAACATGCATTAATACATATATGTGCACCTCAAGGTATCTTAAAAGACTAGATATACTGTAATGTGACAATAACTTTTCCCCTTTTTAACTAGTTTTATGTGCATGGTGTTGGTTGGATTTCATTTCCTGCGTTTCACTTTATTCATCACCAGACTAGTTTTTGCATTGCAATAAGTTGCTCCAAATGAAATTTTATAAACTAGTTTCGAGAGGAGCATGTGATATGATTGACCATGGCTGGTCTCAATAATCATTGCTAGTCCAATCAAATATCATTGCTAGACCAATCAGATGAATTCTAGCCCCCAATAAATAAACCCATTCATCCTACCTTCCTTATCTTCATTTTGAAGAATCCCCCCCACCCCCCACTAGGGGGAGCTCTCGAGACTTATCTGATCTCGGACCTCCAGTCATGCTATATGACCAGGCGGAAGCCCTGGGCTCAAGTATCTCAAAGCTCAGCGTTCTCTCCTGGGACAGCATGCCAAATCTGCAAATTGTATCAAGCAATAGCTGTGTGAACTATTGAAATGCAAATGTTGGAATGCTAACACAGTGCTTAAAATTATTACAAAGTTTTGTCATGAAACTCTATGGACATGCAGGTAGGTCCTATGCAATCTGCTTCCAACCTTATGAAACAAATGGTGCAAGTAACTGGTTGCTGTTACGTCATCAGCAAATGAGCTTGCTCTTTAACATTAGTGTACATCAGGGTCATTTGCTTTAGCAATATGCAGTCTGTTTTTCGAATATCCTCTTCAGCCCCAACTCTACCTGTGCATAGATCTGCAATTATGGTTATAGCTACTGTATGTTAAGCTTGCAATGGCAGTGTTATACTGTATTCTCAGACAATGTGAATAATAAAAGTATCTGCTCGCTCTGCACCAATAATCAAATCAGTAGAAGTAGCTGATCTACAGTATGCCACCAAGACCAAACATATCAAGATTGCATATACATATTCTATATATACAGTATATATATATATATATATATATATATATATATATATATATATATATATATATATATATATATATATATATATATATATATATATATATATATATACATATCTTCAAGAGTTGTCATGACAGAACAGTTTTCTTATAAAAAGATAAAAGGAACTTTTTGAGTACATCGGCTTCGCATGGTGTGACATGCAAGAACATGAGATACATGACAGTATTTGCGAACACAGTGCATCTCTGCTACTCTCAGGAAATAGCTGAGGAGCTAGGTTTGCTGTCTGATAGTTCAGAGGAGGAGGTGTTGACCACCAGGGTGGTGCGGCGCAGAGTTGTAATTCAGGTACTGTACCTGTTTTGCGAGTGTGGACTGTGTAATTGGGCCCCATATTTGTGTTTTGGACTTTGGAAATTTTTAATTGTTGATATTGTATATTTTATATCTAACATATTCATGTAAGAAAACATAAACTAATAATTAATGGGTCTCAGTAAAAAGGCATTGGGTCTCACTTATTAAAAAAATGTACAAAGTAATTTTACTGTAGTTTAATTTTTTGGTCGTTTTTTTTATAGGGTGACGACTTGCCTGAAATTCCTCCTCAGACAGTGACAGAAGAGCAATACACAGACGAGTACGGAAACATGGTGGTCAAAAAGGTAAATGTTTCAAGTTTTTTATGTCTTTAAACCGATTAATTTCATTCTACAGTATATTGCATCAATATTGCAATAGCTTAATTTCTACAGTTGGAAATTTAGGGCTCTATTTTACCAATCTAGGTGCAAAGTCTAAAGCGCATGGCGCAAAAGCATTAGGGGGGTGTCTGTATCCACTTTTGCTATTTTAAGGACAGAAAAATACGCTCTGTGCCTTGGCGCATGGTCTGACAGGGTTGTGCTTATACACAAGAGTTATGGGTGTGCTTCACTAGCGGGAAAACAGTTAAACAAACAATCTGTGTAAGGATAAAGAACGAGCCTCCTCCATTCTGCCTCTTTACTTTCTCTTTCTCTTTACTTTTACCCTTTACTTTACTCCTTAACTTTCGTGTATAAAAAAACGTTGTTGTACTCACTCCACTGAAGACATCCATTAGTCTACATATTTATTTTAGTTTGTTAAGCACAAAGATTTGTTTTAAAACTATTTCTAAATTCAATTCTAATTCCCAGCAAACGAATAAATGAACAATAATAATGAAGTGTGATCAGAAAACTCTTATTCTTATGCCCCATATGGTGATGCAGACATCTCCAAAACCTGACATGTGGACAAATCTAAACTTGTTTTTATTAAAACAAATATAAATATGCATATAATAAATAATACTGCTAATAATAATAACATTATACAAATGCAAATTGTCATGAATAAACTGAAAAAAGGCATGGAGGCATGAACAAGGCATAGAGGGAGTGGTTTTTATATTTATGTAGAAAGTAATAATTTTTGTAACATTTTAATGCTTTATTTTTTTCATATGTAAAGATATTTGTGTATTGCTGTACATCCTGTGTGTATTAAGCAATGTGTAAGGCGCATAACTAATACGCTTTGCGCTGGACTTTAGACCTGCTTTCAGGTGGTCAATGGTCAAAGTGGTGCAAATGGATTTGCCATTTAAACAATGTGGTGCAAAATATGAAAATTACTGTTGTGCTAGCCTGAAAAAAACAACAAATTGCGCCAAACTCATTCATGATATTTGAAATAAATATGAGTTAACTTATAAATCAGATTGTACATGTAACCTTTTGAAAGTAAAAAGAAAAATGTTTAAAGAAATAAAAAGTATTATACAAAGCACACTGTGGTTGGTGACTTTCAATTAGACATTTTTCAAGACGTTTCTCTGCATTAAAACTCAGAGAAATTTTCATTGGCACTGTGCAGAATGAACACACAAAATCACCCCCTGATGTTATATGGTGCTTAATGAACTTGCAATGAAACTCACCATCTAATCTTATTGCTACTCTCCATAATAACTATAGTATTTGCTGTTGCATTTATCATACAGCTCTTTGTGTTAAGACACCAATGAAAAAGCAGCTCCACATACATATTGTCTCTGTGCATCATCTTCTTCATTGAATGAAAGTAAATCTGGGCTTGCCTTGACTGTTTTGAGCTTGAGTACCATCCAAGTGAGTACCTCCAACTGTAATTTCAGCAGCTCTAGGGATGTGAGCAAAAGTGCCAATCTGAACTTTTCATGCAGCACATCACAACAACAAAAATGAGCATGATGGATTTGAAAATTAAGTTTTAATGTCTGGCATTTTGCTTGTTGGTGTGCATGTTCACATTGGAAGTACATTTGATTAGTCACGAGTCATTAAACTTTGGTCATGAACAAAAAAAAAAGCAGTGTGGGCCTCCAGAAATTTATTAAATATGCTGCAAGAGAGTGTATCACAGTTTCTTCTAAAATGTAAAGTTTACTAGATAGCCTTTATCATTTTCAACATTGGCCTAATTTCTCCTTACAGATAACAAGGAAAGTCATCCGCAAGTATGTGTCGGCTGATGGAGTAGAGCGAGAGGAAGTGATGTTGGAGGGGCCACAGCAGGAAGCTGTCACTGTGGACGAGGCTGACAGTTTCTCTAAAGTAGTAAAGAGGACAGTGGTGCGAAGCGGAGGAGATCAGACCGAGGTTTGAATCCTTTTTTGAATTCGCTATAATTACTAGTTAAACTTAATATACTGTACTTAAATCATGTAACAGTTCAACACGTATAACACAATTAAGAAAGAAAATAATTAAACTACAAAGTTTGGGGAATTTTAGTAAAACACACATCCTGAGTTGACTTAAAGGTTCAATCCCAATTTTATTTTATATTCCTATGACTATGCCTTCACCTTTCCTTTCTTCCTTGAAACAGAATGTGAAGTGGTAGAGATGAAAATGTTCCCCTAAGAAACGGGACACCACTACTACACCAACACACGTCATCATATGTTGTCGCTAGCTCATACATCATACAAGATGTCATCTTTTGTTGTCATTCCAGAAAGCACAAGCACTGTAGCTTTTAACCAAGTGGCAACCTCCCGCTCTCCCTCGGGAAGCCAATACGAGAGTAACTAAAACTGCAATTTATCGACTCGCCTTGGGGGGCTGGCTCCAGGAAATCCAAGTGCTTTCTGACTGCATTGGTAAATTGGCCATTTTTACAGCTGATAAAAACATGTTTACAGTCTGGTACAAAAGATGGCTTTGATGCATATAGCCATGAATACCCTTCATGACAACTGTGAGGGGGGTGATTTTTTTTTTAGAACTCATCCGTTTAGTTTTTCATTCATTTAATTTTCTCTTCGACTTAGTCCCTTTATTAATCTGGGGTCACCACAGCGGAATGAACCGCCAACTTATCCAGCATTTGTTTTACGCGGCGGATGCCCTTCCAGCCGCAACCCATCTCTGGGAAACATCCATACACACTCATTCACACTCATACACTACGGACAATTTAGCCTACCCAATTTACCTGTACCGCATGTCTTTGGATTGTGAAAAAAATAAAGGATTAAAATGTTACAAAAATTATTATTTTCTACATAAATATAAAAAGCTCTACCTCCATGCCTCATCTGCAGGGGGCTATTTTCAGTGTATTCATGACAATTTGCATTTGTATAATATTATTATTATTATCAGCATTATTTATTATATGCATATTTATATCTGTTTTATAAAAACAAGTTTAGATTTGTTCACCTGTCGGGTTTTGGAGATGTCTGCATCATCATATGGGCCATAGGAATAGGGTGTGTGTTTGGATATAACTTTTTTGATCACACATCATTATTATTGTTCATTTATTCATTTGTTGGAAATAAGAACTGAACTCAGAAACAAATCTTTCGTTTAATAAATTAAATTAAATATGTAGGCTAATGGATGTCTTCAGTGGAGTGCATGCAACATCGTTTCCTTATCCATAAAAGTAAAGGAGTAAAGAGTAAAAGTAAAGTAAAGAGAAAGTAAAGAGGCTGAATGGAGGAGGCTCGTTCTTTATCATCGTGCTGCAGATGCTCTGTTTAACTGTTTTCTCACTAGTGAAGCGTTCAGTTTTTCCACTTACAAAGTTCCCCATGTAAATAGCAAATACGCCTTGGCGCGACGCAACTAAATCTTAAAGGGAATGGGAGATGAGACTCTGATTGGTTTAATGCATGTTATGCTCAAAACACACCCATAACTCATTAAGGGAATAAGCACAACCCTGTTAGACCATGCGCTGGGGCGCAAAGCGTATTTTTCCGTCCTTAAAATAGCAAAAGTGCATTCGGACATGACTGCTAAATAGAGCCCATTAAGTTGTCCCAAAAAATCTCAAGAATTGTGTTGTTTCAGCTCATTTTAAATAGTGTAGTTAGCATGAGTGTAAAATATGCCTCTATAAATGTAATAAAACAGATGAGTGTTTGTAGTAAAAATTATTATCAACCATTTTTCTTACATTTGTCGGCCTCCGTACTCGCTTGGGCAGCCATGTTGCTGCCATACCTAGTATATTTACAGAAATGTATAATACATCTTAATTAGGTAGTGTGTTCCCAAAACATCTTTGTTTGAAGCGTTATCTGGCACCCCAACAACCAAAAGAGAATTGAGATACTCCTACCCTTTCATGTGAACAGGTGAAATGAAGGAGTATGGCAAGTGGGAAGGGCAAAGAAGTACTGTTGAAATCTGATTGGACCTTAGTTTGTATCAATTTGAGCTGTTTTGGTTGTATTATATATTTACAGGCATAGTAGTCCAGGGAAACCTCTCAAAAAAATTAAATCATCCATTACTCATGGTTTTGTTGATCTATTTTGGAACACAAACAAGATATTTTAATGAATGCTTTTGGTTTTGATCGATCTCCACTGTTTGTAGAACACTTATAATACAAGTCCAATAGTAAAAAAAAATGTTTGTTATCAGTTTCTTCCCATTTTGTGTCGAGCATCTGTGTTCCCCATAGTATTAAATGGAGTATGCTTTGAAATCTCACTATGCTAATGTACATTATTTATGTGTTTTACACAAAGTATACTTTGGGCTTCACCATAGACTGTAAAAAACCTCACCCATAGGTTTCTGAAGAATGCAAAGGAAGCTACAAGTAGGTGTGCCCAATCATCACTATTTTGTTAGCATGTCATCCTGCCGACCGGGGGTTACCAAAAAAGGGCAAAGAGGCAGAGCTACAGATGCCTGGTAGCATTTTGCTTTGATGGGCTTTTCTTTAGGAGAAACATTTAATACTTCATTATCTGCGACTCGTCAGTGTTCTGACCACATGTGCTTGGTTGTGTACTATATCAATAAAGTGTTTTATCCTTTAAAAACACTGCTGTAACACATTGAGCCACTAAACATTGTTCTTATGACGTTTTTCTACAGGAGAATAATGCTAACTACTTACAAATACCTCAAATATAGTCTGTTAGTAAATGCAAGGCTATTTATAAAATCCGGGCATAACACTGTATGACAACGTTTCAGATGACTGTTCTAGAGTCTACAGCTAATCAATCTGTCAGATTCTGCAGTGCATTACAGCTCTAAAGAAAATTATAAATGATAAATTATATTAAACACATTTATAGATATGGTATAAGCATATAATCTCACTCACCCGGGAAATGGATGCCACCTGAATGCTTTGTGAGCACAATTAAGTGCACACAGCATGCCATATCATCTGATAATTGTAGGAAATAATTCCAAAAGGCAATTGACTGTGTAAAGCCACATAAAACAAAACAAAAATACGATGTACAGTTAGGTCCATAAATATTTGGACATCGACACAATTAAAAAATTTTTGACACTATAGACCAACACAATGGATTTTTAAATGAAACAAACATGTTTTGGACCCTTAACAAGTGGGAGGCACATATGGAAACTGTTGTAACTTTTACAGGGTTCACCTGATTTGGATGTAAATACTCTCAAATTAAAGAGGACAGTCTGCACATCTTGTTCGTTTAATTTCAAATCCATTGTGTTGGTGTATAGAGCCAAAAATGTTAGAATTGTGTCAATGCCCAAATATTTATAGGCCTAACTGTATATGCTGAGTTCAGCAGCTAAACAGTCAGAATCAGCTGAGGTGACCTGACGGCAAACAAGCGAGACCTAGCTGTCACTCAAGTGGCCACGCCCTTAATTATGCAGACTTAAAGGTGCAGTAGGTGATTGTCTTCAGAAATATTTTTTGTTGTGCTGGTTGAAAGTCTCTTCACATTCCAATAGTAATGATTAAAGTAAATAATTTAAATGTATTTATATGTATTTTTATATTCTGGATAAGGCTTAAAACTAAAAAAAATTCATCCAATTAAATATTGTCGGGCTGACATCTCCCATAAATCCAATAAGCAGTCCAAACTGTCTGTCAACAAATGTAGATTTGGGCTTTTTCGCATCTCTGTTCACATCACCATTGGCGTGTGAATGCCTGCATGCGCGCCTGGCGCTTACGAAATGTGCACACGAGACAGTCACAGTCGCGGTAAAATCAAATGCTGAATAGAAACTTTTTAAAATCCTGAATCAATATTACTGAGAGTTACTTTTGCATGCTGGAGGAAGGATGTTATGACAGGTAATGTTATGTTTTAAAACTAGATTGGGTTGTTATGAATGGGTTATATGCACAGACGAGTTGTTCAGCCACTGAAATCTTCCGGTGAAAGATTGATGTGACTTTTTTTCAGTTTCATAAGGGACCTTTACAGCATCAATAATGTAGATTTTTATTTAGTTTAACAACAAAACATCAATAAATAGCGCTATTCCGCCTAGCCTGCTGTACTGAGGTGAAGTTGGTTTATATTCACACTGGGTCATGTTTGAACAATGACAGCCTGTGATGCGCTCCCTATATTGTTAACCATGCTACTCTGAATATTCGCTCTGAAATAGCATGTAAGTGTGGCTTAGTGATAAGTATAATTCCTGCACGCCACCGGCCAAATACTAACTGCATTTCTAACTGGCGAATGACATGAACTAGTGGGTTGTCTGTTGTCATGTCGCGGTGCGCGCGTTCGCGATTTCAGGAAGCGTGGCTTTGAAACAGTTCCTCCCCTGCCGTCCAATGATAATATGCTAACCGGTAATAATTTCACTCACCTGGGAAATGGATGAACGTGAATGGTTTGTGAGCACAATTAAATGCACACAGGATGCCATATCATCTGATAATTGTAGGAAATAAATCCAAAAGGCAATTGACTGTGTAAAGCTACAGAAAACAAAACCAAAATATGATGTACAGTTAGGTCCATAAATATTTGGACATCGACACAATTCTAACTCTTTTGGCTCTATACACCAACACAATGTATTTGAAATGAAACAAACACTTAGTAATAAGTATAATTCCTGCACGCCACCGGCCAACCACTAACTGCATTTCTAACTGGCGAGTGACATGAACTAGTGGGTTGTCTGTTGTCATGTTGTAGTGCGAGCGTTCGCGATTTCAGGAGGTGTGGCTTTGAAACACAGTTCCTCCCCTGCCGTCCAATGATAATATGCTAACCAGTTATTAATTTCACTCACCTGGGAAATGGATGAACGCAGGGGCGTCGCTAGACCCCATTTACATGCACGTGCCCCAGTAAAAATCGCCAGTGCCCCAGTAAATGCTTTGAGATGAGATTTACTTTATATTCAAGTGTATTTATTAGAAGTCGTAATTCTAAAATGAAGACGTTATTCTCTATGTGCAACCAAATCAACGCTGGTGAAAGCAATGTAGTTTAGTTAAAAAGCAAACTGAGCACATGCGCAGAAAAAAACATACCGTGCGCCTCAGTCCCAGTTGCGAACATGCACGCCGGGAAAATAGCGCGCTGCTTACGCGCCGCTCATGCAATGTGAAACTGGCGTAAGAGTCTTCTATGTGGAAGTGTCGGCAAGGAGGGAGTTTTGCAAGTCAACAAAACAAAGTTTAAATAATATGATGGTGATCTTCTTCAGACTAAGCATGGCTCCTTGTTTGAAGCAAAAAGGAGAGATGAGTCAGGGATGTAATCTAATTCTCGGCCATAAGTCGGGTCTAAAACAACACACAAGAGATAATTCTATAAAACATTTTTTTTTGTATTCTATAGAATTTTATTAAAATGAACTTAATATTCATGCAAAAGATTTCTTAAATTATCTTAGCATCACTCCAGTTGTGTGTCTTTAGATGGTTTTTCAGTTATATTTAGGATCAATTTCTGTTATTTATTTAGAATAATAACTGTATAATAACAATAATACTGTTGTTTATTTTTATATATATATATATATATATATATATATATATATATATATATATATATATATATATATATATATATATATATATATATATATATATATATATATATATATATATATATATATATATATATATATGTTTTATTTATTTTATTCTATTTTTTTTAGGGAGAGCTGTGCCCCAGTAGAATTTTATGTCTAGCAAAGCGGTTAGCATTTTGGCCGATCACCTGCACCTTTAATATAACTTAATATAAACGAAATGGATGAGTTATAAAAAATTCACCCCCCTCACAATTGTCATGAAGTGTAATATTAGCTATGTTCACCAAAATCGTTCTTTGTACCAGGCTGTAAGCATCTTTTTTTTCTGCTGTAAAGTTGGCCATTTTATCATTGCGGTCAATAGAAATGTGCTCTATTATGGAGCCAGGAGCAGCGGAATTTTGATGAATTGCAGTTTCAGTTACTTCCGTATTAGATTCACGAGGAAGAGCGGGATTTTGCCGCTTGGGCTTTACTTGACAGTGAATGGTAAATTACTGTAAAATCATGTCTGTGCATTTCAGGTGACCTTCTCTGAACCTCTTTCTTATGCTGGGGTGTCAGCATCCAAATTTGAAGAAGAGCCTGTTCAAGGTCGGAAGGTCAGCAAGGTCGTCAAAACCATGGTAGTGCAAGGTGATCGAATGGAAAAACTCATTGGAGACCCTTCTCTCTCATCTGATCTCCCATCAGCCAAAGACGACTTTGAAAAGGTCTAAATTTTAGTTTTTCGTCTAATGCAATTTTAATTTACGGCTGTTATTCAGATACTATTTGATTCAGAGTAAATTGTATAAAATATATAGCATGTGTGCACTAGTGTTCGGGTAATACATGACTTATATTTGTATTCTGTTCTTGGCTCAGTTGTATCTCTCTCATATGTCTAGGCTTTGAGTTATGTAGAAGGCTTTGAGAAAGTGCTTCTACCTCATTTAGTTGAGAAAGAGACGGTGAAAGAGGATGGATCAGTGGTCAGAAGGTCTGGACAATGGCATGTCAGTTTATAATGTAGTTGATTATGAGAATGGTGTGATAAGAAAATTGCAGTTATTAATACTTAATGCACCAAAGCTGCAACAGATGCTCTTCATCAGCATGTGTTTTTAACTTGACTAAACATTGATTTTACAATAGAAAGTTGGCATTTTAAATGAGCCTGCAGAGGTCATAGTAGAGGCATGCTTGAGTTGAAGGTTTTGTGCCTTTACTGTGTGTTATTTTACTAACATGTTCCAGTACTAACTTGGTCATTTGCCAAGCTCCACTTTCACTAGTTACTTTTTGCTCAAGTACTAGTATGACAAGCTTTTTTTTTTTAATGTTGAAATGAAATGGAATGCTGCAGTATCTTTATGTATAGACTTTTTAATTAATATATATATATATATATATATATATATATATATATATATATATATATATATATATATATATATATATATATATATATATATATATATATATATATAATATATTTACTGGTTTAGGGTCTGGACAACCCCTCGATCACATAATCATGTAAAATAATCACCTGAGATCGACCAATAACATGCTACAATGTTTCTATTATCCAATTTATTTCCAGAGACAAAATCAAGTTCCCATTTTTTCTTCTCCAAGAACTTATTGTCACAGAAAAATGGCACAATAGGTGAAAATGTCAATTTTTTTTGTCTTTCATTCTGACCTTAAAGTCTTTGTAAAATCTAAATTTGTGATGCCTTTTTTTTGCTAGCGCACATTGCACAAGGAAAGATAAAGCTCCCATAATGCATTTTAGAAGCCTAAATAAATGGAAAAAGAACCACAAAATATGGAAAACTGGTAATTAACATACTGCTTTATGCAGTATCAGTGATTAATTTGTAAAATGAATAAAAAAAAAAAAATGAATGAATAAAATGAATAATTCCCGGAACAAAACCAGGAAATAAAAGTTACCGTGACTGACGTCTACCACACAATGTCAGTTTTCCTGGAACATGACCTGATTAAACGGTGATAGTGCAAAAAAGAGCATCACATTTCTGAACGATCTTTAATTATTTTGTGCCATATAACATTATAGGTCAGTCATGGATAATAAAAACATGTAGCTACAAACATAAATCATATGAACAATCACTATTCAGTTCACTTCACCATTATGTGTCAAGTGAAAAAATCTATCAAATGACTCAGTCTAATCTTCAAGAAGAGCCCACAGTTACCTCTTCTGTCATGTTTTCTGGCTGACTTGAGATCGCTTTGCTTCTGTCTTTCGCTATCCTGATCCAGAGGCACAGTTTCATCTTCTCACTATCTATTTGGTCAGGCTCATTATCAGATTTCTTAGTGGTTTAAAAAAAAAATGAAAATATGCTTGACTGCTTCTTTGCCATTTTGAAAATACAAATACTATTTAGGCAGGCCACTATGCCATTATTTATTTTCGCTGCTCACTGTGCGGGAAACAATCACCACCAATGAGAGTGATTGTGAACATAAGAAAGCTGATTGGCTGAAATTAGTGTTGAGGGCCAATAGTTAAATGTGACTTTTGCTTTAACTTGCGCATTGTGACTACCGTCATGTGTGTGCACACACAATCCACACAGCCTTCGCTTGCTCAATTCACCACACACACACACACACACACACACACACACACACACACACACACACACACACACACACACACACACACACACACACACACACACACACACACACACACACACACACACGCAGGTATTCACCATGCGCAAGTTAATGCTGGCTCCATTAAAATAAATAACAGAACGCAAAACACAAATATTTGACATTTTCCAGAACAGCATCCGGCAAGATCCGGCTCAAATTAAGCACTGCGCAGTATGTGATATTGTAAGCTGATGCTGTGCTGCTTCAGATCATTGCATGTTCACTGAATGTACTACAGATGTTGTCAAGCTACTTCTGCTGGGAAAAGTGGCTAGCTACTGTACTGGAAAAGCTACATGGTTTCATAAGCAGCTGAGCTACAGTCAAGCTATAGAAAAATGTGACCATGGACAACAAGTCGCTTGTTCACATGGGTTTCCTCCGGGTGCTCCAGCTTTCCCCACAGTCTAAAGACATGCGTTATAGGTGAATTGGGTAAGCTAAATTGGCCGTTGTGAATGAGTGTGTATGGATGTTTCCCATAGATGGGTTGCAGCTGGAAGGGCATCCGCTCCGTAAAACAGGTGCTGGATAAGTTGGTGGTTCATTCCACTGTTGCGACCCCAGATTAATAAAGGGACTAAGCCGGAAAGAAAATGAATGAAAGTACTACAGATGTTGTCAGGCTACTTCCGCTGGGAAAAGTGGCTAGCTACTGTACTGGAAAAGCTACATGGTTTCATAAGTAGCTGAGCTACAGTCAAGCTATAGAAAAATGTGACCATGGACAACAAGTCGCTTGTTCACATGGGTTTCCTCCGGGTGCTCCAGCTTTCCCCACAGTCCAAAGACATGCGTTATAGGTGAATTGAATAAACTAAATAGGCCATAGTGTATGAGTGTTTGTGAATGAGAGTGTATGGGTGTTTCCCAGTACTGGATTGCTGCTGGAAGGGCATTCGCTAGGTAAAACGCATGCCGGAATAGTTGGCGGTTCATTCCTCTGTAATCCGAATAATTTGACAATTTTTGATTAGTAATATGCTTAATCTGGACCACTTTTAAGGCAGTATTTCCTCAGTATTTAGATTGTTTTAAAACCCTCAGATTCCATATTTTCACAGTCATATCTCTGTCAAAAATGTACACATGAATGGAAAGCTTATGTATTCACACATTTCAGTTTCCAAAACTGACACTTATGACTGGTTTTGTAATCCCGGGTCACTGCAGCTACCCCACCAAAACACTGTGTGTCAGTGCATTAAATGTTTGAAGAGTGTCACTAATCTGAATGATTTCAGCAAATAATGAACTCACTTACTTCAAAAATATTCAGTGTTTTTATTAACTGTAATTTGTTGATTTGTAGGACCCGCATGAATAAGACGCGCACTCAGAAACGGACAGTAGTGAAGGATGGAAAAGCCAAACAAACCCACCTGGAACGACTGGAGGACACTGCGGAAAGCCTGCGACCCGATGACCTGCAGCAGCACCTGCATCAGCTGCTCCAGCGCTACTGTACGCCAGAGCCACATCCACCCGCAGGACAGCAGGACAAACCATAACCACAACCTCCACCTGCTGGAAGACCAGACGCTTGATACAAAATTCTGCAAACCTGTCTGTAGCCTTTTTTTAAAACACAAGAATTTATCCTTCGCTCGGCAACCAGATGCCATTTTATCTTCCTCATCATCATTGTTTATTATTTATTGCTCATTCTTTGCAAATAATGGAAACATTTAAAATGCTTCATGGCTGATTGTCTTCGTTTGTTTTTCTCATTTTGTGACCAAAGATAGTGTTCTTCTGAATTGCTGAGTGAATCGTATGAAGCGTTGATGTTTTCTTTTCTTTCTTTCTTTTTTTTTGAGTGCGTGCGTGTCATATTGGTTGCCGTGTCGTATTGTAGAAGCAGAACTAAACATAATAATGAAACATGGGTCCGTTTGGATGCTACATTTGTACATAATGGACTTTGAGAGAGAATGTTAAAAACACTGTCATATACTCCTTCATCTCCTGTAACCGCTGTACAACTGCATCAATGAACTGCTGTAATTAAAAAAGCAAACATGTCAGATTACTTGCTTAAAATCTCACTTACTGACCTGATCAAATATCAACAAAATATCTTTGGGGCATGTGAGTTTGTAACCGCAGTTAATTAAGTGCAAGCGATCAGATATCTGAAATTACTGGCTATGTATTTATACTGGCTATGGAAAACAATGAATAAATATCATGCTGTAGTCCTTCCTATTTCCAGAATGCTTCTGAATGGTTTTTACTCTGATTAAGTGACACTTTATCAGTTTTAAGTGGACGAAATTGCTTGGTTTTTCATACGTTCGCTAAGAATGCTGTCATTATCTACATTGTCCGTCATAAACCTGTTAGTTTTGCTGTAACTGTACTACAAAATTGACGGGAGACATTATCTGCCTGACCTTCTGTACAGAGTATGTATGTGTGTGCGCGTGTGTTCAGGTCTCCCCCTGTGACAATGCAACGATGTCTGTGTTTATTGGAAACTCATTTCAATGAATGTTTTTTTTGAATGAATGTTTTGAAGTCAATCCCATTTTCTGTAGTTTTATTTTAAGTATGGCTGAATCGAATTCACAATTAATTGAATCCCCCTTCAAAGCTGTGCTCGTGGGCTTGACTTGTATCATTTCCCTTTTTGTGATGCTCCTCTAGGCGCTACCAGTAGAACAGAGGGCCAGTCAATAAAACAAATGGCAGTTTTCTTTTTGTTTGTTTGTTTTCCTCTGCTGTTGCAATGATGTAAAATAAAATACAAAATGTTAATCTCTACCATGACCGTATTTTCTTTGTGAAGTTTATTTATAAACTAATTTCGAGAGGATCACGTGCTTATGATTGCTTGCAGCCGGCCCCACATTATTCAATTTATGATTCACCAATCAGACGATTCCTAAGCTACTATAATTAGTAGTTCCATATAACAGTCATCTTCGTTTTGAAGAATCCCCCCTTTCACCCCTACTCCTCCTCCTTTCCTTGATGGGTGGCACGGTGGCCCAGTGGTTAGCACTGTTGCCTCACAGCAAGAACGTCATTGGTTCTAGTCCTTACCAAGTCAGCCGACGTTTCTGTGCTGAGTATACACGTTCTCCCCGTGCTCATGTTCCCCGGTCTCCTCCCACCGTCCAAAAACAATCAACTTAAGTTAATTGACTAATCCAAATCGGCACCATAGACATACTCCTAGTAAGTGGTTATCTCCTAAGAGCAATCACTATCTGTTCATTAGCTACTACAGAAGGGGAGTTCTCGAGATCTACCTGAGCTCAAACTCCCCTCTCGCCTTGGAAACGGGAGGGAGCCCCAGGCTCGAGGATCTTATGAGCTCAGGGCTCTCTCCCGGGACAGTCTACCAAACAAGCTTTATAATCAATCATCAGCTAAGTGTGAACTCTTGAAGAAGTCAAATAAGCACAGGGAACTTTTAGATGGTGTTTTAACACTGGTGTGTGATGTGTCCAGAATGTGTAAACAAACTGCATGTAAACTAAAAATCCCTTGGAATCAGAAGTAGTTTGGGAAAAATATGCAGTTCCAAATTTCCCCTGGG
Organism: Danio kyathit; assembly: GCA_903798195.1. Lineage (NCBI taxonomy): Eukaryota > Metazoa > Chordata > Actinopteri > Cypriniformes > Danionidae > Danio > Danio kyathit. The sequence goes on along the minus strand of LR812525.1, from coordinate 74,532,614 downwards.
CGATGCAGTGGCGCAGTAGGTAGTGCCGTCGCCTCACAGCAAGAAGGTCGCTGGTTCGTGCCTCGGCTGGGTCAGTTGGCGTTTCTGTGTGGAGTTTGCATGTTCTCCCTGCGTTCGCGTGGGTTTCCTCCGGGTGCTCCGATTTCCCCCACAGTCCAAAGACATGCTCTATAGGTGAATTGGGTAGGCTAAATTGTCCGTAGTGTATGAGTGTGAATGAGTGTGTGTGGATGTTTCCCAGAGATGGGTTGCGGCCGGAAGGGCATCCGCTGCATAAAACATGTGCTGGATAAGTTGGCGGTTCATTCCGCTGTGGCGACCCCGGAATAATAAAGGGACAAAGCCGAAAAGAAAATGAATGAATGAATGAAATTTCCCCTTTTGCGAAGTCGCCACCACTGCCTATGGAATGCTGATGATCTGCCCTGTTAGCATAGATCAGATTCATTCTTATTAAACTACTGTTTATTTTCACCCAAAATTTTCAATTCTGTTATTAACTAATCACACTAGTGTCATTCCAAGGCCTTTTTTTCATCCTGGTAACACAAATTAAGACCCATTCATTTATTCATTTTCTTTTCAACTTAGTCCCTTTAATAATCAGGGGTCGCCACAGTGGAATGAGCCGCCAACTTATCCAGTTTTACGCAGCAGATGCCCTTCCAGCTGCAACCTAACACTGGGAAACACCCATACACTCTTGCATTCGCACACATACACTACGGCCAATTTAGCTTATTCAATTCACATAGCGCATGTGTTTGGACTTTAGGGGAAACCCATGCCAACACGGGGAAAACATGCAAACCCCATACAGAAATACCAACTGACACAATCTGGGCTCAAACCAGTGACCTTCTTGCTGTGAGGCAATTGTGCTACCCACTGCGTCACCGTAATGCCCACAAATTAAGATATTTTAAATAAAATTAAAAAAGTGTATGATTGCAGTTAACCACTGAAGTGTCCTTGTGCTGACAATGTCATGCGCGTCACGTAAGAAATAGGGAGAATCCAACTGCAAGTGAAGGACAGTTTAATGAAGTGCAAAAGTGAATATAAGTCTTAAAGGGCACCTAGTTTACCCCTTCTTTAAGATTTAATATTAATATTATGGTTCTTCTGAGTGTGTCAGTATAGGTTCAGTTCAAAACACAATTCAGATTTTTTTATTATGATGTGTTAAAACGTGTCATTTTGGGGGTGTGTACACAGGTCGTTGTTTTAGGGGTGTGTTGCTTCACATGAAAATTAGTTTCGAATTCCCGCCAAAGCAGAGACTACTGTTGAGGAATCAATATTCCTTATGTGCCAGAATGTGTCAGAGTGGTAGTTACAAAATCATTTGTGTCTTTGTATAGTTTTACAGCTGCGATGTAATGATTCATGCGTCATATGTATAGGGATGTACTGTAATGATTAACCGGTTTCACTATTAACCGCACTAATTAATTCGTCACGGCAACTGCGGCAACTAAACAAAGTTATGCCAACTGTGTGCTAGTTTAATGTTCTGAGCTTGTACACAGAGACTAATAACCACACTGGATTAAGTTTGACTGAGGCTATAACTAAGGCAAGTTTGTTATTTCCAGTGGCGGGACGTGGACGCGAGGCAACGCGCTCACTCTTTCCAGCCGCACCTAGTTGATATAACAGGGAGCTTCTGTGACCGCGGGAAATGCAAACGGATGAAGTTTAAGGAAGATGCAATGAAAAGTACACATGTTTGCAAACCCACCTAAAGTTAGGATGCTTTCACACCTAGACTTTTGTTCCGGAACCTGGCGCGTTTGCCTAGTTGGCGCGATTCGTTTGGCATATGTGAACAGGGATATCACGCTCGGATCCACGCCAAAGCAATCGCTCCAAGACTGCCTGAATGAGGTGGTCTCGGCTCGATTGAAACGAACTCTGGAGCGGATCGATTGTAGAAAGAAAGCGATACAATCCGAGTCCAGCTATATCACAGTTGTTTTATGGATATGAAATAGGCATACGGCTATATGAAGAGAGAATTATGAGTAGGGTGGGAGGTCATTCCAGACATCCCAAGTCTCTCAGAGGTTCCCGCAAATGCACAGAGACTCCCGCATGTCCGCAAACGAGTGATAATCTTCCAGAAATCACGCGTCTCCCTCCCGGTCCTCAAATACGTCGCGCACCCTTCTCATCACCCCTCCCCACCGCATCCCTCCTCACTCTTCAGACATGTCACGCACACCCTGTCAAACACCACCAAACCACCCCTGACAGCTGAACGGGACTCTGCAAAATAAACTGTGAAACTCTGACCAATGTGAAGAGAGTTTACTCACATGTGACTTGTTTTAACTATTTTGGTCCGTTTAGAAACTTTGCCGTGTGAAAGCGAACCGCACCAAGAACAAAGAACAACAATGTAACAATTTTAATCCCTGTTTCGGAACAAATGAATCGATTCATAGGTGTAAAAGCACCCTTACAAACAATTGCGCCGATAAGAGCAATCATGTGGTGAATGTTGATCCGCCAGCCGAGATCAATCGAGTGTTTTCAGGTACTGAAAGACTTGGTGGATCAGCTGTTTTGAATGGCCTGAATCTCGACATGTTGCATTCACTGCATGTTCAGCGCAAATGGCCGCTAAATGAAAAATCTTTGTTGCTCATTCACAGGAAGACGATGAAGGCTCTTGTGTTGAGCCCAATGAGCCATACCTTACATCCAAAAATACAGCAAGGGTGTTTCTTTGGTGACATCGCTTTGACTCACATGCTGAAAATGGCGGACGTGAAACAACATGGGTAATGTGCGCCTGTCAATCAATATTTGGAGTTGCAGTTGATCTTAAAACCGCTGCAATTGGTCCACCGTTTTTATGTTGTTAAATTGAAAAAAAAAGGACTGGGTGTGTTTATAGCACCCCAATAGGACGGTCTATACACTATACCTACACACGTGTCTGTCTAAACAGCTTGAAAAGTAGATTTTTCACTATAGGTGCCCTTTAAAGTGCTCAAAAATATAAAGAGACTAGACTAGAATGTCTAGAGATACTAGAGACTAGAATGTCCAGGACAGACAGCTTCCACGGGTCCAAACGAACACTTCATCCGATGATCTATGCTAAAGAGAAAACCTGGACATTACACAGACAGGAACATGAAAACAACAACGCACTGATAACCAGCAGTGAAACACAGACTGTTATATAGCCCACAAAACAGGCATCAGCTGGGACTCTCTGATTAGGTCAGCTGATCAGAATGCACGCTACAATGAAAAGGTAAACAGACACACCCACTCATGCAAGCACACCACAACACATACGTCATAACACAACATACAGGAAGAACACACATAAACCATGGCAATGTGTTAGTGATTTTGAACCCTTTTCCGGATTTTTCTAAACATCTTGGGACTGTCGCTGTCTATGGAGGATTAGAGAGCTCTTGAATTTGATCTAAAACTTTTTTTTTTAAATTTGTGTTCTCAGGGAATTCGAAAGACTTAAGGGTGAGTAATTAGCAGAATAAGAATTTTGGGGTGAACTAACCCCTTAACAGCACAGTCAGCTACTGTATACTCAGATCAAGTGTAAAGTTAATTTCCAGCTGTTCTGACAGAACCAACTGTGTTCATGTGAATGACAATAAGATGCTAAACAGAAATTTGTTTAATGAATGATATCCAACATGTGCCGTCTGACAGCTGGCTTTCTCAGAACATAAAACAGACCTATCAGTAACATAATAAGGCAAGCAGATGAAGAAAATAACCTTTCATGATAATGAATTTAAATTTCATGTGTTTGATAAACATGATAAAACCAAAAGAGTGTCTGACACCGTGTTTTAACTAGAAGAGTCACGATGCTGTGACACTCGATAAAATATCTTTTCCCTGTTAAAAGGATTTTTTTTTTTTTAACCACTGACAGCGACGCAAAATTTATATTTTTAATACACTTTCTATTTCTGTGTATGCAGATGGCAGATTTTACCCATATTTTCATTCATATTTGAACGCTACACAAATCTATTTGAAAAATATTTAGTGATTTACCCTACTGTAATTTTATGATTTTAAAGGGTGTAGTACATTCACATAAGCCAGACTGACTTACTACAGGTGAGATTTTACCCATATTTTCACTCATATTTGAACAGTACACGAATATATTTGAAAAATATTTACAGTAATTCACCCTACTGTAATTTTATGATTTTAAATGGTGTAGTACATTTACAGAGGGCTCACTGACTTACTACAGGTGAGATTTTACCCATATTTTCACCCATATTTGAACAGTACACCAATATATTTGAAAAATATTTACAGTAATTCACCTTACTGTAATTTTATGTATTTAAAGGGTGTAGTACATTCACAGAGGGTACCCTGATTTACTACAGGTGAGATTTTACCCATATTTTCACTCATATTTGTACAGTACACAAATATATTTGAAGAATATTTACAGTAATTCACCCTACTGTAATTTTATGATTTTAAATGGTGTAGTACATTTACAGAGGGCTCACTGACTTACTACAGGTGAGATTGTATCCATATTTTCACTCATATTTGTACAGTACACAAATATATTTGAAGAATATTTACAGTGATTCACTCTACTGTAATTTTATGATTTTAAAGGGTGTAGTACATTCACATAAGCCAGACTGACTTACTACAGATGAGATTTTATATATATTTTCACTCATATTTGAACAGTACAGGAATATATTTGAAAAATATTTACAGTAATTCACCCTACTGTAATTTTATGATTTTAAATGGTGTAGTACATTCACAGAGGGCTCACTGACTTACTACAGGTGAGATTTTATCCATATTTTCACTCATGTTTGAACAGTCCACGAATATATTTGAAAAATATTTACAGTAATTCACCCTACTGTAATTTTATGTATTTAAAGGGTGTAGTACATTCACAGAGGGTACCCTGATTTACTACAGATGAGATTTTACCCATATTTTCACTCATATTTGTATAGTACACAAATATATTTGAAGAATATTTACAGTAATTCACCCTACTGTAATTTTATGATTTTAAATGGTGTAGTACATTTGCATAGGCCAGGCTGACTTACTACAGGTGAGATTGTATCCATATTTTCACTCATATTTGTATAGTAAACCAATATATTTGAAAAATATTTACAGTAATTCACCCTACAGTCATTTTATGATTTTAAAGGGTGTAGTACATTCACATACTGTAAGCCAGACTGACTTACTACAGGTGAGATTTTACCCATATTTTCATTCATATTTGTACAGTACACAAATATATTTGAAAAATATTTAGTGATTCACCCTACTGTAATTTTATTATTTTAATGGGTGCAATAAATTTGCATAGGCCAGACTGACTTACTACAGGTGAGATTTTATCCATATTTTCACTCATGTTTGAACAGTACACGAATATATTTGAAAAATATTTACAGTAATTCACCCAACTGTAATTTTATGTATTTAAAGGGTGTAGTACATTCACAGACGGCTCGTTGACTTACTACAGGTGAGATTTTACCCATGTTTTCACTCATATTTGTACAGTACACAAATATATTTGAAAAATATTTACAGTAATTCACCTAACTGTAATTTTATAATTTTAAAGGGTGTAATACATTTGCATAGGCCAGACTGACTTACTACAGATGAGATTTTATATATATTTTCACTCATGTTTAAACAGTCCACGAATATATTTGAAAAATATTTACAGTAATTCACCCTACTGTAATTTTATGTATTTAAAGGGTGTAGTACATTCACAGAGGGTACCCTGATTTACGACAGGTGAGATTTTACCCATATTTTCACTCATATTTCTATAGTACACAAATATATTTGAAGAATATTTACAGTAATTCACCCTACTGTAATTTTATGATTTTAAATGGTGTAGTACATTCACAGACGGCTCGTTGACTTACTACAGATGAGATTTTATATATATTTTCACTCATGTTTAAACAGTCCACGAATATATTTGAAAAATATTTACAGTAATTCACCTTACTGTAATTTTATGTATTTAAAGGGTGTAGTACATTCACAGAGGGTACCCTGATTTACGACAGGTGAGATTTTACCCAAATTTTCACTCATATTTCTATAGTAAGGCAAGGCAAGGCAAGGCAAGTTTATTTATATAGCACATTTCATACACAGTGGCAATTCAAAGTGCTTTACATAAACAGGAATAAAAAAAGACAAGTGTGAGAAAAATAAATAAAATAAAAACAGATAATAAAAAACAGATAAAAACAGATAAAAATATGTTAAAACAGGTTGTAAAAGATTTAAAAAGAAGAAGAAAACATAATAGTGTGATCTGTCGGACGTAGCACAGTGCTCATTCAGTAAAGGCACAGCTAAACAGATGTGTTTTCAGTCTGGATTTGAATGTGCCTAATGTTGGAGCACATCTGATCATTTCTGGAAGCTGATTCCAGCAGCGAGGGGCGTAGTGGCTGAATGCCGATTCACCCTGCTTTGACTGAACTCTTGGAATTTCTAGTTTATATGATCCTAGAGATCTGAGTGATCTGTTAGGTTTGTATTCAGTGAGCATATCTGTAATGTATTGAGGTCCTAGGCCATTTAGTGATTTATAGACAAGTAGTAATACTTTAAAATCTATTCTGAATGTAACTGGGAGCCAGTGTAGAGACCTGAGGACAGGTGTGATGTGCTCTGATTTCCTGGTTCTGGTCAGAATCCTGGCCGCAGCATTCTGGATGAGCTGCAACTGTCTGACTGTCTTTTTGGGAAGGCCCGTGAGGAGGCCGTTACAGTAATCCACCCTGCTGCTGATAAAAGCATGAACAAGTTTCTCTAAGTCTTCCCTGGAAACAAAGCATCTGATTCTTGCAATGTTTTTGAGATGATAGTATGCTGATTTACTAACTGCTTTGACATGACTATTGAAACTCAGATCTGACTCCAGAGTCACACCAAGATTCTTGACCTTATTTTTTGTTGTTTGACCCTTAGTGCCAAGGTACGCATTCACCTTGAGAACCTCATCTCTGTTCCCAAACGCAATGACTTCAGTTTTCTCTTTGTTTAACTGCAGAAAGTTTTGGCACATCCAACTGTTCATTTCATCAATGCATTGGCAGAGGGTGTCAATAGGGCTGTAGTCATTAGGCAATAAGGCTAAGTAGATCTGAGTGTCATCAGCATAGCTGTGGTAGGAAATTTGGTTCTGTCTCATTATTTGGCTCAGAGGGAGCATATAAAGGTTGAACAGGAGAGGTGCCAGAATCGAGCCTTGTGGGACTCCACATGTCATGGGTGTCCACCTTGACCTATGGTCACCTATACTGACATAGTAACCTCTCCCTTCAAGATAAGATCTGAACCATTTGAGGACCGTCCCAGACAGCCCAACCCAGTTTTCCAGCCTATCCAGAAGTATGCTGTGATCGACAGTGTCAAATGCAGCGCTGAGATCGAGCAATACCAGCACTGTTAGTTTACCTGAATCTGTATTTAGGCGTATATCATTGATTATCTTTATAAGAGCGCTCTCTGTACTGTGATGTGCTCTGAAACCAGATTGAAAATTGTCTAAACACCCCTTGGAGTTTAAGAACGTGTTAACCTGGTTGAAAACAACTTTTTCAATGATTTTGCCAATGAAAGGGAGATTTGAGATCGGTCTGTAACTGCTCAATAGGGTGTTATCCAGGTTGCTCTTTTTCAAGAGGGGTTTAACAACTGCAGTTTAAGTGAGTTTGGAAAGGTCCCTGAGAGAAGTGAAGCATTTACCACTTTTAGGAGATCCATTTCTAAACAGTTAAACACCGTTTTGAAGAATGATGTGGGGAGCGTGTCAAGACTGCAGGTTGATGTTTTCATAATTTGCACGATCTCCTCTAAGATTTTACTATTAAGTGCCATGAAATCAGACATAATGTCTGATTTCTTAAGTTGTGGTTGAGTTTGTCTGACGTCGGCACAACTTGGCTGATTGGATGAGCTGATTGCCTTTCTGATATTATTGATCTTATCAGTAAAGAAATGAGCGAACTCATTACATTTACTTTCCGAGATTAGTTCACTGGGAATCCTACTGGGGGGGTTTGTGAGTCTCTCTACCGTTGCAAAGAGTGTACGCGCATTATTTAAATTGTTGTTTATAAGGGTTGAAAAGAAAGTCTGCCTAGCGGTTTTTAGTTCCACATTAAAAGCATGAAGACTGTCTTTATAGATATTATAGTGGACTACTAGTTTTGTCTTCCTCCACATACGCTCAGCTTTTCTGCACTGTCTTTTCATCATTTTAACTGCTGTTGTTTTTCTCCAAGGCCCGTTTTTCATCCCTGTTTTCTTTCTGACTTTAACAGGAGCAATGTCATCTATGACATTCTTAACTTTAGAGTTAAACAAATCAAGGAGAGAGTCAACAGAGTCTGCAGATATGCTTGGTGCTAGCGATATGGCTTTCATAAACTCCTCACTAGTGTTCTCATTTATGTATCTCTTTCTGACAGAGACAGAGCTGTCTTTAATGGCTGGAGTGATCAATATATCAAAGAAAATACAGAAATGATCAGATAGTGCAACATCCCTAACAGCAGTCGATGAAATGTGTAGACCCTTAGTTATAAGTAGATCAAGAGTGTGTCCACGATTATGTGTGGGTCCTTGAACATGCTGAGTCAGATCAAAAGTGTTAAAGACATTCATGAGTTCTTTTACAGCATTGATTTCTGGATTATCAATGTGAATATTAAAATCCCCAGCAATAGTAAAATAGTAAAACTCAGAGGTTACTATTGATAACAGCTCTGTAAAATCATCAATAAAAGTTGGAGAATATTTTGGAGGTCTGTAGATAATGATCAGTAAAATGCGTGGAGCACCCTTTAGTGCTATACTCAGATATTCAAAGGACAAATAGTCACCAAATGACACTTGTTTACACTCATAGACATCTTTAAATAGGGCAGCGATGCCTCCACCTCTCCTATTAACTCTGCAAACACTCAAATAATCAAAGTTTAAAGGAGCTGTTTCATTCAGAACTGCTGCGCTACAACTGTCATCTAGCCAAGTTTCATTTAACAGCATAAAATCAAGGCAATTTGTGTTGATAAAATCATTGACTAAAAGTGACTTATTGTTAAGTGATCGGATGTTTAAAAGTGCTAACTTAACAGTTTTAGCTGTTTTCCCTACCGTAGTCTCAGAATTACATTTAATAGACAGCAGATTTGAATGATTTACTGTACGGCCTGAAGAAGTCTTCGGTTTTCTGTCACATAATATAACACCTATCTGTGAAGAGAAAGCTAAAGCTACAGGCACAGTGGGTTCCTGCTTGTTCTGTAAACATCTGATAAAGACACTGTTATCTAAGCAGGCACCCGGGACACATCAATGGGAGCTTTTAGGTTCACCAGCTGAAGATGAGGTGTTTTTTGGGACCTGCCGCTGTCGCAAAGACCTGAGGCCTCTCCTAGGTGTAGGGCGAGGTGGGCTCAGAGATGGGTGTGAGGCTGGCTGACTTTTGGTTGCTAACTGGGGGGCTTGCGGCAATGGAGTGTGAGAGTTTAGTTCCAGCAAACACCAGTTCCTCCATCTTTTTAGAAAAATTCAAGAGAGGCGAGCAAGGTGACAGTGAGAATGTGTCTGGTGACAGAGGCTGTGGGTCTGGGGTTTCTGGCTGTTGAGATATGTTGACCTGGCTGTTTTCCTGGAGATCATCCATGAGTGCTGATAGTTGGTGCTGTTCTGGTACGTCACAGTCTCTCTGTGTGCAGGGCTCAGACAGCAGTTTGTCCGTTATCAGTGGTTGTTGTGTCTGCGTGGTGTTATCGCTGTCCTTGTGGGATGCGTCAGCCACAAGTCCACTCAGGAAGGTCCTGTGATCATCCGGACACTTGCTAGGTGTGCGTGTGCCATTTGGGTTGAGTTCAGTGGCACACACAGCTAATGGATGATGGAGGGAGAAAAAGATGTTGTCCTTTAGCACTTTTCCACCAAGTTTGTTTGGATGAAGGCCGTCTGATGTAAACAGTTGTCTTTGGTTCCAGAAGAGATTGAAGTTGTCAATAAAATTCAGTCCTTTCCTGTTACATGTTTTCTGCAGCCACACATTTAGGCCAAGAAGCCGTGAAAACATATTTGTCCCTCTTGCAGGGAGTGGTCCACTGATGAATGACTGAATCTTCAAACTTTCAACTGTTTCCAAGAGCTCACAGAAATCTTTCTTGAGCAGTTCTGACTGTTCCTTCCGAATATCATTCTTCCCCACATGAATGATAATCCGTTTTGCATTCCCATGTTTCCTTAATATGTTCTCAAGCTCTTTGTTTATATCAGAAACTGTTGCATGAGGGAAGCAGTATGTCATTGTTGCTCTGCTCCTAAAATGTTTGATTATTGAATCTCCAACAATCAATGTTCTTATCTCTGCAGCGATCGGAGCAGAATGGCGCTGTCTAGTCGGCCTTGAGCCTCTGTTCCGTGTAGAATTAGCTGCTGAGTCATGCGATCTCTGTCTGACTGCATTTGGGGATACTTCACCTATATTACTGAGAACTTCATATCTGTTCTGAAGCTGTATTTGAGTCCGAGCTGTATTTGGGGTAGAGCACGCTAATGCAGTAGCGTATGATCTTTGTGATCTGACCCCCCGAGGACCCTTTGGTCTCGCACCTTGTTTTTGCCATTTGTTATCACGCTCATTTTCAACAGTTTTTCTCAAAACAGTAGCTGGAGTAGATTTATGGCACTCACCGAATGTCTGCTGTGAGGGTCCACAATAAAGCGGTGCTGCGTGATCTGGCAGTTCTGGTCGGATCGCAAGTAATTTTGTTTCAAGGACTGCAATCTTTTGTAGAAGTTTGTGGCAGTTTGTGCAGCAGGGAGATTCTAAATCAATACGCTCCAGAGCCATTTTCACAGCCGTGTTTTCCCGTCTCAGGAATGTAAGCGGCTGGTAGCGGGAGGATTGTTTAGACGATAATTCCTCTCTTGTTGGTAAAGTTGTATTCCAGAAAGTTTGTAGATTCGATGTTGATCTTCAAGCTGTGTTGTTTGAGCACTGTGCTGATAGGCTCAAGTTAAAATTAGAGTATAAAATATAAAAGCAAGAGTGCAAGGCGCAGAGCAGTAGGCAGAAACGTCCGAACAGTAGCAAAGCAGGAAGATTAGACAGATTAGATTAGATTTTATATAGTACACAAATATATTTGAAGAATATTTACAGTGATTCACCCTACTGTAATTTTATGATTTTAAAGGGTGTAGTACATTCACATAAGCCAGACTGACTTACTACAGGTGAGATTTTACCCATATTTTCACTCATATTTGTACAGTACACAAATATATTTGAAGAATATTTACAGTAATTCACCCTACTGTAATTTTATGATTTTAAATGGTGTAATACATTTGCATAGGCCAGACTGACTTACTACAGGTGAGATTGTATCCATATTTTCACTCATATTTGTACAGTACACGAATATATTTGAAAAATACTTACAGTGATTTACCCTACTGTAATTTTATAATTTTAAAGGGTGTAGTACATTCACATAAGCCAGACTGACTTACTACAGGTGAGATTTTACCCATATTTTCACTCAAATTTGTACAGTACACAAATATTTTTGAAAAATATTTACAGTAATTCACCTTACTGTAATTTTATGATTTTAAAGGGTGTAGTACATTCACATAAGCCAGACTGACTTTCTACAGGTGAGATTTTACCCATATTTTCACTCATATTTGAACAGTACACGAATATATTTGAAAAATATTTACAGTGATTTACCCTATTGTAATTTTATGATTTTAAATGGTGTAGTACATTTACAGAGGGCTCACTGACTTACTACAGGTGAGATTTTACCCATATTTTCACCCATATTTGTACAGTACACCAATATATTTGAAAAATATTTACAGTGAATTACCCTACTGTAATTTTATAATTTTAAATGGTGTAATACATTTGCATAGGCCAGACTTACTACAGGTGAGATTGTATCCATATTTTCACTCATATTTGTACAGTACACAAATATATTTGAAAAATACTTACAGTAATTCACCCTACAGTCATTTTATGATTTTAAAGGGTGTAGTACATTCACATAAGCCAGACTGACATACTACAGGTGAGATTGTATCCATATTTTCACCCATATTTGTACAGTACACCAATATATTTGAAAAATATTTACAGTAATTCACCCTACTGTAATTTTATAATTTTAAAGGGTGTAGTACATTCACATAAGCCAGACTGACTTACTACAGGTGAGATTTTATCCATATTTTCACTCATATTTGTACAGTACACGAATATTTTTGAAAAATATTTACAGTAATTCACCTAACTGTAATTTTATGATTTTAAAGGGTGTAGTACATTCACATAAGCCAGACTGACTTTCTACAGGTGAGATTTTATCCATATTTTCACTCATATTTGTACAGTACACCAATATATTTGAAAAATGATTTTAGTAATTCACCCTACTGTAATTTATCATTTTAAATGGTGTAATACATTCACAGAGGGTACCCTGATTTACTACAGGTGAGATTTTACCCATATTTTCACTCCCATTTGTACAGTACACAAATATATTTGAAAAATATTTACAGTGATTCACCCTACTGTAATTTTATAACTTTAAAGGGTGTAGTACATTTGCATAGGCCAGACTGACTTACTACAGGTGAGATTTTATCCATGTTTTCACTCATATTTGTACAGTACACACATATATTTGAAAAATATTTACAGTAATTCACCTTACTGTAATTTTATGATTTTAAAAGGGTGTAGTACATTCACAGAGGGTTCCCTGACTTACTACAGATGAGATTTTATCCATATTTTTACTCATATTTGTACAGTACACCAATATATTTGAAAAATTCAGCTATGAAAAAAAAGTCGGCTATGATTGATTTCATTCTGAAGTGCCTCAACAACAAGCTAACGGTATTATTGCATATCATATTAATACTTGTTATTATTAATCATGACTGATATTAAGATTATTTGTAAACTGTTAGGTTTAGATTATAAAAACAAAGTAATTTGCACATATCAAGCTGATTTGTGGTTGACATGCAGTTGAGAAACTATTACTAATCAGTAAAATAGGTTTGATGCCTTTTGATAGAGGCACGGTTTAAATACCAAAATTAATTCATTCATTTTTCTTCGGCTTAGTTCCTTATTTATGGGGGGTCACCACAGAGGAATGAACCACCTAAATGACAAAATACTTAAAAGTTTTACAGTATGTTTTACACTTTCGCTTAACCAACATCCAACATACAGTAAATAACCACGTGTCAGTTTCTATTAGTAATAGTACACTACAGTCATGAAGGTTAAATGATATTTTCTCATTGACATCTGATGTTTCCCTGAACGAATTGGTGACGAACCCTAAATCCAAATAATTTCAACACAAGTTGCAAATCTCACACATTTTATTGTTAGATGTTGTGTTTAGAAATCAACAAGTCCTCTGGCAATATAGGCTATAATGATATATAGTGGTACAGTATGACAAAGTGTGTATGTATGTATGTATGTATGTGTCTGTGTTAATGGAGTGGTACACTGTGGTATATGGGCACTTGTAGCAAATTATGTGAGCAGAACTTTAAATGTTTTATTCCAACTTGATTAAAGATGGTAGTGGTCATGTCTGTTTTGAAGGATGAATAAAAGTGGACGTCATGCATTATTCATTAAATCTCAATAGGAGAATGCAACCTGTCGGTTTTTCCTCAAGAAAAAACAACTACTGAGTCACGTTAGAGAGTACATAATTAAGATACAACAGCAAAATAAAATTTCAGAGAATTCATTACAAAGGCAGGAAAACATATCTAATAATTTGTGTCTGTGTTTTAAAGAATAAGCATTTCAAAAGTACAGTGTGAGCTGTTACAATCTTTTTCCATTTGTTCATGTCTGTATGACAATTCATGAGCAAGAAGAAAATCTAAATAAAACTCTGAACCTTTCCCTTTTTCTGCTTTTGTTAGATTAAAAGGTACAATGCTTTCTAGGTGCGCTAGCAATAAACTATTAATACTCCAAAGTGTAAAGCAGAAATAGCACTTCACATAATTTCACAAAATGTACATCACTGAAAACCATAAGCAAGCTCATATTTGTGATTTTTGGAAAGTAAACTATCTACCATACCTGCTATTTTTTGGATCTGCCATTAACAACTAAATCAAACGAAATCATTAAAAGAGAGAAAACATGAATGATTAATTTCTGATATACAGTACCTTGTCCCAAACACCACAGATTACTAACAGATGGCTCCATATATATTGTGTTATACAAAAATGTAACCCTTTAAAAAAGATTAAAGTACTAAGAAAGAACATGCTTTTCACATAAATGAGTATATTGTGTAAACAGCATACTCAATACATGTTAATGTACTGGCATACAAATATATCATATCCTGGTCCGAAATGATTCTCCAGCTCTCTATATTCTAGAAGTCCAGCGATAAATGTAAACAAGACTCAGAAGAGCAAACTATGAGTTGGACAGACACTTGTTGAAGCTCAGCTGACTGGAGAGGCCGCGTTAACTGAAACAGAGAAGACATCACAAATCAATTTACATTTTTAGACATTTTCAAGAGTTCACACTTAGCTGATGATTAATTCTAAAGCTTGTTTGGCATGCTGTCCCGGGAGAGAGCCCTGAGCTCATGAGATCCTCGAGCCCGGGGCTCCCTCCCGTTGGAAGGCGAGAGGGGAGATCGAGCTCAGGTAGATCTCGAGAACTCCCCCATCGTAGTGATTGAAGAGCAGATAGTAGTTCTCTTTAACGAGATAGGTACTAGATAGTGAGCAAGTCTATAGTGTTGATTAATCAATAACTTAGGTTGCATGTTTTTAATCGGTGGGAGGAAACCGGAGGACCCGGGGAAAACCCACGTGAGCACGGGGAGAACATGCAAACTCTGCACAGAAAATGCCTGCTGGTTTGGTAAAGCCTAGAACCATTGACGTTCTTGCTGTGAGGCAACAGCGCTAAGCGCTGGGCCACCGTGTCACCCATCTAAAAAGAGGAGGAGTAGGGGTGGAAGGGGGGATTCTTCAAAGCGAAGATAGCGGTGGTATAGACCCGGGGTATTTATGGCAGCTTAGGGATCATCTGATTGGTCCATGGTGATTTGGATAATGCGGGTCCATCCGCTAGCAATCATAAGCACGTGATCCTCTCGAAATTAGTTTATAAATAAACTTAACAAAGTTGGATATTATTAATTTTTAAGGGTTTAATTTGCAGAAATACAGGAATGTTGCCTATGTTTTCATGTCATTTGCTGTAACACTGAGAATACAACAATTTCTATGTGTTGCTTTATGAACTGGTCAACAAGCTACTGCAGAATCAAACCTGCATTTATCAACATGAACTACTGCAGTTTCTTTAAGGGTATAGCAAGACTAGTTTTAAACAATGTAAATGACATATCTTAATGAAATATGTAAAAAAAAAAAATCCACATCTTTTATACATATTTTGGACTACCATAATTTTGTCACATGGTTTCAACCCTGGTGACTATTGGTTTCTATTGTCAATGCAGAACAACTGGGAATACTAAATACTGATGCAATGCCACATTGTTCAGCATTTTTAGATAAGCAACACCAAAAAGAGAGGCTATGTATGACTGTACTCTTTTCCCAGTGACAGAAAAAAAAAATAGAATGGGATATGCTTGATTAGGTCTTTAAAGTAACGCCCCCTTTTTTGATTTTTGAAAATGGCTCATTTTATAACCCTCATAAAGTTTAACTGTTTAGAGTTTTATTATTTTAGAATCCACACTTTTAGCTTCCCTTAGTATAGGTCACTTAGGGCTTTCTCACACTATGCTATCCGAACCGTGCCCAGGCCCGTTTCCCGGATCGTTAGAGAAGTGTGAGTGCTCTGAATCAGGCTCAGGCACGATACACTTGGCTGGCCCTGGCCCGGTTGGAAGAGGTGGGCCAGAGCGCGGTTCACTTGGGCTCAGGCGCGGTACACTTACAGTGTGAGTGCAAGCGTGCCTGAGCCCGAAACCGAAAGCGAGACGTGACTTTTAAAAAGGGACTGTTTGATATGGATTAATTAATCATTTGTACTGTTCAATGAACGCAAACTGTCGTAGATTATTAAAGACGCAAACCCCTCACTGCACGACAGCTGCACCTTCAACAAACTTCCTAATTCCTGCAGCACGAGGACTTTATGATTGTTTATGAGCGTCAAAAGTGGCTGATCTGTTCGGCGAAATATTAGACTGCGTGTCACCGCAAATGACTTAAACGACATAATTAAAGAAATCTCCACTGTGCTGAGCGAGAGCGCTTACTGAGCAGCGCGTCATCGATGACGTAAGCGCGCCCAGGCCCGAATGTAATGTGAGCGCGGGCCGCCGGGGGAGACGGGAGGGGGGACAAGCATGCTTTGGCCCGGTTCAAGGCAACTGTACATAGTGTGAGTACGGCCTTAATCGTATTAGACCATTAGCAAAAGTCACTCAAAAATGACCAAATAGTTTCAACATTTTTCCTATATAAAGCTTCTTTAGTTACGTCGTGTACTAAGTCTGAAAGTTGTTAGTTTTTCGGCTGATATGTCTTGGAACTATACTTTCATTCTGGCATACCGTGTCTGCAGCAGGCACTCAATGATATTACACAGATATATCTCAATGATATGTGTTAGGGAAAGTTACTTTAGAAAATAATGCACTACAATATTGAGTTACTCCTCAAAAAAAGTAAATAGTTGCGTTAGTAACTTAGTTACTTTTTATGGTAAGTAATGTATTACGTTACTTTTGAGTTACTTTTGCGATACATTTTCTGGCCTGGCTGAGGCTTAATCTCTTTTCAGACCGTTTTTTTAACAACACACAGTTTAACCTTCATTTTCCAAAACCATCAAAAAATGCATGTAGGATAATGTTATTTTCTGAGAACTTCCTGACCCCAGAGCTTTACACAGTGTATATACAGATTAATGAAAGTTTAAAGCAAAGTGTTTGCTAATTTTGTACTTGTTGTCTTATTAGTGCAGTAAAATCACTGTCTGTTCCTCTTTTCCTTTTCTTCCATGTGTTCAAAATCATGAGAATATTTCTATTGCAGAAATAAGGCTCTGCCATCTTCATTTCTGTCTGTTCCTGCATTCTCTCATTGCGTGCGGGATTCAACGTGACTACGATCATTTTAATTCAGCAACTTATTTTTTTAAAAGCGAATTAACTTAACTAAAAAGTAACTCACATATAATTACTTAATTTTGAAAAGTAATGTGTTAGTTTACTTGTTACTTAGAAAAGTAATATTATTACGTAACTCGATTTACTTTAATGTGTTGTCCACAACACTGTCAATGATATTACACAACATCTGAAAATCAGCTTCTGTGAACTCTACCACTACCAAACTAAGTGCCAGTCATGATGGAAGTTACCTAGCTGGGGACTATTTTCCGGTGCTGCGTAATATCATTGCGCCTGCTGCACATGGTATTGCAGCAAAGTCCTTGGCCTTAACAACCTAGAAAATCTACACAATGTAACTACAGTGCATCCATTTGACATCAAACCCTGTGGATTTAAAATAAGTTTGGCCCCCATAACCCCCCCCCCCCCCCCCAAAAAAAAATAAAATAAATAAAAAAAAAATATATATATATTTTCTTTCTCAGAGTGTATATCTTATTTCTAGTCCAAATATCAAACAATTCTTAAATCATAAGCATTTTCTAGACAAGTAAAAAATATTGCATCTCATTCACTAACCATGCGTATGCACACAGTGATGTTTTATAGACAAATTTCCGAAGGAGCATGCGCAGACGTTTCAACAATTCTAACACATCATTGACAATCATTCTACTATCCAATCAGCATTAGACCAAATCGCCATGAATACCAAACTCGTCCTACCTTCATTATCTCACAACTTTAGCATCCCTCCACCACTCCGACACCTCACCTCTTAAGCGTGATCTAAATAGGGGGAGCATTCTGGGGCCGGGCTAGACACTTCACTCGGACCCCAACGTCTCGTACTTTCCAGACAAGGGAAATAACATGAGATGGGGTGTCTTTTCAAAGCTCAAGGCCCTCTCCCTTGACAGTATGCCAAATATGTTTTATTCTTCAAACATATGTAAGTGTGAAGTCATAAAGTTATGTGCGAAATGTGTATATGGACGTTTTCACAAATAAATTATAGGTCACACTTTATTTTGATGGTCCGTTAGTTGAATTTAAGATACATTGCAACTAATTCTCAGTAGATTATAAGTAGGTTGTTAGGTTGGGGTTAGGGTTGGGGTTAGGGTTAGGGTTAGTGTAAGTTGACGTGTACTTGCAAAGTTTCTTATAGTCAGTTAAATGTCTGTTGAAGCATTGTTAAATGTCAGTATCAACAGATATTAAGCAGAGAGTAATACTCAAATGGACCATCAAAATAAAGTGTTACCAAGTTATAATTCATGAAAACTTGCGTACAATATTGTATTCTAAATGTACGAAAAAATTCAAGAACAACTTAAAGCACACACTACACAATGATCATGAGTGTATAAACATGTATAAAGAACCCTACATATAATTTGATATGTTATTTACAGGGTGAATGAGTGAATGCTGTGTGATAGGCTCTTGGATCAATATAGAGTAAAAAAGTCCAGAGCTTATCATTGTTATTGACATAAATTTTATCGGTGAACTAGACACTAAAAATGATCAAGAAAAGCATTTTTTGCAGTGCTTGTGTTGTGGAGTGTTACGTATGATGCTGTAACGTGAACATGTATTAGTTTACAAATCATACACTGTGATCAAATTGATTGAGTTCAGGGGATAGTGTAAAAAAAACATGCATAAAAACTTTTCTTATAGATAATCTACTCTTGTAAACATAAATTGTGTCAAAAGGGTGTCAAAAATTGTTGGTATTTACTGGACATTGCAGTGAAATGTATGTATAGGTATGTTCTAAAGTTTAAAATTCGCTTGTTTGCGTTTGGATCTATTTACAGTACATGCACAAAGACAGACCTCACTTGGTGGGCACAGTTGGTGAGCCAGATCGGTGGAAGTGGATGTTCTGCCACTTGCCGTCACGACGATGCCAGACACGCGTCTCCTCAGACTGCATGGTGCGAGGCATATTGTTGACATCCATGTACTGAGTGAGTCTTATGTAAGCGATGCACGCGGCGTCTTCACCAATCAGGTGCACATGAGGGTTCAGCAAGATGGTGTGGATGGGTTTGTGGCCTTTGGAGAGAGCTAGAGAAGACAGAAACACCCTTTTGCTTTGTTTTTGCATCAACAAAACATCATA
>LR812525.1:73117308-73254808 GCA_903798195.1 Danio kyathit | reverse complement strand
ACTTCTGCAGTAGGAAATACTATGGAAATCAATTGTTAGAGGTTTCAGCTTTCCTCAAAATATCTTTTGTGTTTAACAGAAAAAAAACTAATTAAGTTTTAGAATTACTTGAGGGTGAGTAAATAGTCAGTAAATGTTAGTTTTTGGGTGAACTATCCCTTTTAATAAGCAGCTTATTAGGAGTTAATTAAAGGTGAAATGAAGCACTCAGTCAAGTTTACATTATTTTGTACATTGGATTCCACTTTAATGGAAATACATATAACAAACTCAATTAATGTAACCATTTAGAAGAAAATGGCATGTTTTACTTTAGATTATAGACCTAAGAAGCTGCCATCTTGGAATATCGCTGTGTCTGACGTCACGGGGTTGGATCCGTTTCCTCAGCTGAACAGATACGGTGGAAGTAATAGACTGAACACGGAGACTGCAAAGCCTACTTTAACCCAATGCGTGAAGTTGTGGACGTGTAGCTGGTGCAAATACAAGCATCAGATGTGTGTCTAATATAAAAATACATATTTATTCTATTTTTCTTAATTACTGATTATTTGATGCGTCTTGGTCCACTTTCTGTATTAAGCTGCCTTACTGCCTGTATAGGTTTCAACCAGGTATGCTTCCGATGTAATGGGGGTGGGTACTTTCACTTTTCGACTTGAAAAGGTAATATGTCTTCACATAATCCACACAGACGTGACTTAGTAAAGTGTGAAGTCATGTATGGTTTTAATTGTTGCATTAGTCTGAATGTAAATCCCCTTGTCAGGCAGCGCTGGAGCAGCGTGAGAGACTGGACCACAGCGCATCAAACGAAAGGTATTAACAAAAGAAAAATACACCACTTAAGACACTTAAATGCTTGTATTTGGTGTATTTGCACCAGCTCTGCGATGCACGTCCACAACTTCATGCATTAGGTTTAATTAGGCTGTCCAGTCTCTGTGTTCAGTCCGCAGTGTTGGGGAGTAACGGAATACATGTACCGGCGGTACGTATTTAGAATACTATTCATGAGTAACTGTATTCCGTTACAGTTACTATTTTTAAACAGGGTATTTAGAATACAGTTACTTTCCTAATACCATTGGAATACTTCGGGCGATGCGTGTCTGGCCCATAATAATATTACTAAATTGCCGCCGAAACCATAGAAACAGAAGCTACACTCCCGACTGCTATCGCCAGCGTTAACTCAGTGAGACTCACGCAAATGACCCTGTTCTCATGCTCTCACGCCACACCTCCATTTTCTCACGCACCAAAAAGGACGATCGCAAACACCAAACAACCGGACAACAACCATGATTTTCGAATAAACTGCTTTTTTTGCCGTTATTGTTCGTGAATTCACTGCTTGATCTTACGTTTGCGCTTTCAGAGGTTTCGTTTATGCTCAAAGCTCTCTTCATAAAGTACAACACTACATCCTGTAGAGCGACTCTTCAGCCAGGGAGGGCTCATTTTTACTCCTCATCGCAAGAGAATGACAGATAAGCACTTCGAAATGTCTCTATTGCTGCACTACAACCGCCTTTACTTGTCTGTTGATTAGGAAGGCATAGGTAGTTACTGTTGATAGGTGGCTACTGGCTAATATGTTTGACTTAAAACAAAACTTGTTCATTTTGATGTTTACATTTTTGTAAAGCAAACACATTTTGCATTCTTCTAATATTTGCAATATTGTTCTTAGGTGAGAAGTTTTCATAATAGAAATTAAAATGTTGGATAGAACCTGTTACATTACCTTGGTTTTACATAAACTATTATGAAGTTTTTCTTTTCTTGTATAGCTGATATTTTTCTGTGCAGACTGTGAAATACAAAGGGTAAGCAAAATGCATATTATATACATATACTGTATATTACAGACAGTAATGCTGTCTATGTTCAAGCACTTTTTATCTTTATTACAGAAACATAAATTGATTTTGTTGACACTTTATTAAATAAACTTTATTTAATAAACATAATTATACTGTTTTATTTATTTTTCCCTGTCAGTCAATAATGTTTAGCATTAGAGGCCCTCTGTTTTCCTGCAGAAATTGCTACCAACGCATAGTGTGACATTTAATAGACTTGAAGGCTGTTTTAAGGGGAGTATTCCAAGTATTTAGAATACAGTACCAAGATTGAGCAAAGTAACGGAATACGTTACAAAATACATTTTTAAGCAGGTATTCTGTATTCTGTAACTAAATACATTTACAAAGTATTCTCCCCAACACTGTCAGTCCGTTACTACCATGGTTGAAACCTATACAGGCAGTCAGGCAGCGTAATACAGGTCCCTTGGTCTAAAAGCTATAGTAAAACATGTCGTTTTTTTCTAAATGCTTACATTAATCGAGTTTGTTTAATATATTTTCATTAAGGTGGAGTCCAATGAACAAAGTAATGTAAACTTGACTGAGTGTTTCAATTCCCCTTTAAGCTCAAAGTCTTAGTTAATAGCAAGAATTGTACCTTTAAACATAGTGTGGCTTTACATTTATATAAATTAGGTTGTAAAATATGTTTATTTTTATAAATTAGGGCTTGTAAAACTAATTATTAATCAAACAATAAGCCATGGTCAGATGTTTACCTTTAAATAAGAGCTAGCGTTAATATATTTAATTTTAAGAGAGTAAATGCAAAACAAAAACATATAAGCTTTATTGTGCAATTTTATTTTTGTTGAATATTATGTTTTATTAACCTGTGTAATAAATGACAGTGCTGAGCAAATTGTGATGCAGTCATGGCTTAATGGTTAGTGAGTCAGACCTGTAACCCGAACTCTCCGGAAGGGATTGTAAGTGGGGGGAGGTAATATCTAGCACTTCTTTCCACCCTGAATACCATGACTGAGGTGAAACCCTTGAGCAAGGCACCAAAACCCCCCAACTGCTTCCTGGATGCCGCAGCAATATGGCTGCCCACTGCTCTGGGTGTGTGTTCATGGTTTGTGTGTATTCACAGCTGTGTCCACACGTCACTTCACTTGACTTTAACATTTTTAACAAGTGTCATCATGAAAACATTTAGAAATTCTATCATGTATTAATGCTAAAATCTTGTTTGATTTATGCGTTCATTTGTTTGTTTTAATTGTATGTTTATTAATGAAATGTTTTTGCCATGAAAATAGCATTTGTTGCTGACATAGCATTAAATAATAATTAATCATCATCATCATCATCATCAATTGACTTCAATATGCAAGTGCACTAGCTCCATTTATGATATCTATTTATAAAAACACGCACAAAAAACGCTATGCATGTAAAGATGAATTAATCAGGTATTTTATTTACACTTTTAAAATATTCATTCTTTTTATCAGTAATGATGTGAACACTTGTATATGTCTTAATATCAGAAATAGTTTTTTTTTTGCAAGTTAAACATCACCATATAGGCTGGCATTCATGTTCAGTTGTTAATAATATTATTTCGCATATTTTCATTCCATTGTATTTGTATTTTTTACTACACACAAATTATTTCAATAAATTTGTTACTAGTATATGTAAAAATTGAATTCATTTGTCACTAATTGAATGGCTAGCAGTCCCGCTCATGACATCAAAAATTAAGTCAGTAGTGACAATGAACATTTTTAGTAGCAACCTTAAGAATGGATGGGCATCGTGGTGGAGCAGTGGGTAGTGCTGTCGCCTCACAGCAAGAAGGCCGCTGGTTCGAGCCTTGGCTGGGTCAGTTGGCATTTCTGTGTAGAGTTTGCATGTTCTCCCTGTGTTTGCGTGGGTTTCCTCCGAGTGCTCCGGTTTCCACCACAAGTCCAAAGACATGCTCTATAGGTGAATTGGGTAGGCTAAATTGTCTGGTGTATGTGTGTGAATGAGTGTATGGGTGTTTCCCAGTGATGGGTTGCAGCTGAAAGGGCATCTGCTGCGTAAAATATATACTGGATAAGTTGGCAGTTCGTTCTGCTGTGGCGACCCCTAATTAATAAAGCGACTAAACCAAAAAGAAAATGAATGAATGAATGAATGAATGAATAAGTATGGACAAATGCAAAGTTCTAAATGTTAAAGTTTGAATCTACCACAATTTAGTTGTACAATGATAGATATTTTTGACCATAATGACATTTTTTTTTCTATTTAGTACATTTAGCGGCAAACTTATTAGCCCTCATGCAAAATTAATTATACATTTTTTTTTCCAAAGTCCTGTTTAACTGAGATTTTTCAATAGATTTTCAGACGTTTTTTTTAGTTTTATTAACTCATTTCCAATAACAATTTTTTTTTAATATCTATTTAATTTTAACTATTTAATGACAGTACATAAAATTTTGCAAGATAATAGTTTTGAGTTTAAAATGCAATATAAAGTTCTAACTAGGTTAATGAGTTTAACTAGGCAAGTTAGGTTAATTAGGTAAGTCAGTCGACAACAGTTGTGTTTTTCTGAAGCCAATCAAAAAAATAATTATTTCTTAGAATGGCTAATAATATTGACCTTACAAATTATTTTAACAAAATGCTTTTATTTCAGCCAAACTAGAAGAAAGAATATTCATTCATTCATTCATTCATTTTCTTGTCGGCTTTGTCCCTTGCGGGGTCGCCACAGTGGAATGCACCACCAACTTATCCAGCACGATTTTACGCAGCGGATGCCTTTCTAGCCGCAACCCATCTCAGGGAATTTCCACACACACACATTCACTACGGACAATTTAGCTTACCCAATTCACCTGTACTGCATCTCTTTGGACTGTGGGGGAAACTGGAGCACCCGGAGGAAACCCACGCGAACGCAGGGAGAACATGCAAACTCCACACAGAAACGCCAACTGAACCAGCCCGAAGAAAGAATATAAAAAAATATTCTAGGAAATACTGTGAAACTTGCCTTGCACTTTTAAACGTCACTTGGAAATATATGAATTTACTGAAGCTGTAATAATTGTGCCTTCCATTGATCGTTTTAAGTAATATTAATAAAATACACTACCCAACAACAGTCTTGTCGCCTATCCAAGTTTTAGGAACAACAAATAATAACTTAACTTCTAGTTGATCATTTGGTATCAGCAGTAGCTTGTATGAAATGTAAAGGCCTCTAGATTATGCTTTTTTTTTACCAAAATACAGTAAGTTCTGACTTTGCTTAAACAAAAGTCTTGTCACTTTACAGAAATAATGTACAGTATAGAATATAAAGTGATGGTGCAGTGGAAAAGAATTAATATTGTTTTAATATTGACTCCCATGAGCTTGGAGAACTGCATCCATACATCTCTGCAATGACTCAAATAACTTAATAATAAAGTCATCTGGAATAGCAAAGAAAACGTTCTTGCAGGACTCCCAGAGTTCATGAAGATTCTTTGGATTCATCTTCAATGCCTCCTCCTTCATCTTACCCCAGAAATAATGTTCATGCCTGGTGACTGGGCTGGCCAATCCTGGAGCACCTTGACCTTCTTTGCTTCTGGAGCTTTGATGTGGCGGCTGAAGTATGAGAAGGAGCTCTATCCTGCTGAAGAATTTGCTCTCTCCTGTGGTTTGTAATGTAATGGGCAGCACAAATGTCTTGATACCTCAGGCTGTTGATGTTGCCATCCACTCTGCAGATCCCTTGCACGCCCCCATACTGAATGTTAACCCCAAACCATCATTTTTCCTTCACCAAACCTGACTGATTTCTGAGAATCTTGGGTCCATACTGGTTCCAATAGGTCTTTTGCAGTATTTGTAATGATTGGGATGCAGTTCAACAGATGATTCATCTGAAAAATCAACCTTCTGCCACTTTTCCAAATGATCAACTAAAAGTCAAGTTATTATTTGTTGCTCTTACAACTGGTATCGATGACAATACTTTTTTTAGGCAGTGTAAGCCAGTTTGTTTACTGATAATCATGTGATCGATCTTGAGAGCAGTACTTTCTCAGGTGTCCAATGATCATGGATCTTGCATGAAGTTCACAGCTAAGGTTCCATGTAAATTCATTTTTATAAAATTTCTCACAAAACAGTTACTATCTAAAAAGGACTTCGATTGCACATAAGAGCCAGTTTTATGAAAACTTCATGTATTTCCACATTACCATAAGACATTAAAGTTATGCCTCCAAAATATTTTGCAGATGTATGACTACAGTCTGGACATGTGGAGCTTAGGCTGTATGTTAGCCAGTATGATCTTTCAGAAAGAGCCATTTTTCCATGGGCAAGACAATTATGACCAGGTATGACTTCAATTCTTTTGTCAATAAAGAAAGTATGTAGTTTTAAAATGCTCCAGATGCTGACCAGACAAATTTTTGCTACAGCTGGTCAGAATCGCAAAGGTTCTTGGAACAGAAGAGCTGTTTAGCTACCTGAACAAGTATCACATTGAGCTGGACACACGCTTCAAAGATCTTCTTGGCCAGTGAGTCCTTCATCATTCACATCAGTCATTTGATGAAGATCTGTGTACAGAGCTGTTTGTAATGCACATGTCAAATTTGGTAATTTGTGTCATAACCTGTTATTAAGTTATGATTAGTTATCAGGGTGATGGCTGATTTTTATAGAGACAAATGTGTTTTGCTTGCTTCAGAAACAAAAACATCTAGATTTTGACATGCAAGTGAAATCAGGAAACAAAACCTTGTGGTCTAGAGTGGGAATATTCTGTGTGGTCCTATTAGTTGTGTGGAAAATGAATTCTATAAACTGACTTGAAGTAGTTAGATGGTTTTAATTTTGAATTGGCAAATATCTTCAGACAGACACGCAAGCGCTGGGAGAACTTTGTTCAGCCAGAGAATCAGCACCTGGTGAGTCCAGAAGCGTTGGATCTGCTGGATAAACTGCTGCGTTACGATCATCAGCAGAGACTGACTGCTCAAGAGGCCATGGAACACCCCTACTTCTGTGAGACTACTGTCTTTCTCTACCTCTCTACTTTATTTAGATTTTATTACAGGAGTAATTCAGCCTGAAAATGAAAATTCATTATTAATTACTCACCCTTTTGTCATTTCAATCCCCTGAAACCTTTGTATGTTTTGTGAACACAAATGAAGATATTTTGAATGGAATCAGAAAGATCTCTCATCCTAAGTCATGAGACGTTCAAAATCCATTTTTGGATTTTTCAAGCATTGTGCTGAACCATTCTAAGATCAGTCAAGTATGGTATCCAGGTAAGCTTGGAACAGCACAATCACAATTCGTCTCGCCTTACAACCACGTCACTCTATTGCCTGGCTGGCAGTTTCTCCATAGTTTGCTAGGTTGAAGCACACTTTTTATTTATTGTTGTACAACAAAGTAAACAGTCCCAAAACAGGAGACATTCTAAGATCAGTCAGGTATGGTTCCAGTTGTGTTTCCAAGTAAGCCTGGCTAGAGGGAAGTTCTTTCTTTCTTTCTTTCTTTCTTTCTTTCTTTCTTTCTTTCTTTCTTTCTTTCTTTCTTTCTTTCTTTCTTTCTTTCTTTCTTTCTTTCTTTCTTTCTTTCTTTCTTTCTTTCTTTCTTTCTTTCTTTCTTTCTTTCTTTCTTTCTTTCTTTCTTTCTTTCTCATTATTCAACAAAATATATGAGTAAATGGAGTCCAAAAAACAGAAATATCTCATCATCATCCATGTTGTTTATGTTATATTTGCATTACCAAGGCAACAACTGGCGCATTTGTATTGCATTCCAAAACGTTCTGTTATCTGCACCACAGTGAAAAATGAAACCATTTCTTGGCTGACTGGCCTGGATTAGCATGAAACGGAATGGTTGAGCAAACAGAACCATTTGGCCTGATGGTGGAAAAGCCATTATCCATATCAATGTTTACGTTAGACTTCAGTTACCAAGGCAACAGCTGGCACAATTGTATTGCATTGCAAAAAGCTCTGTTATACAACAAGCATCTCTTTTTTTTTCTCTCTGGACTGAATCAGCATGGAATGGAACGGTTAATCAGATAGAATGGTTCAATAGTGGAAAAGAGGCTATTATTAAAACATTTCATGTGACAAAATAAAATAATGAGAAGCTCGAAGACTTCAAAGAAAAAGAGGTTTATTCAGCATAGCAGTCTCAAAGTACACCACAGTACCTTGCATTAAGCGAAAACATAACTAACCCCGAATATTCCTAAACTCAATTCTTTTATACAGTTTTAGTTTCCTTCCCTTAATGTTAATGAAGTTGCTTCTTGGCTGTTGTCACAGCTGTGCTCTGTATGATAATAAAGTTTCGACACCCCAGTGTTCCACACCCAGCACCGTTCTACACTTGGGCACCATTTGCTCAAGATGTGATCATCTTAAATATTGCAGAGACAACAAAAATGTTGACTTTCATCCTGTCTATAATCATTTAGCCCTTTTGGAAAATGAGCATCAAGTTGTGTCAAGGAAGATTAATTTCTTACAGAAGCATGAGTTAGTTCACCCATATCTCCTCTCCTGCATCAGGTCATGGTGCACAATTACTATCAGTATGATGTATTGCCAGTAGAGTCAACAGAGCAAAATGTATTGTAGTAAACACACACCCTGATCTGACGTAGGAGACACAACAAAGTCATGCTTGCAGTTATTTGTGCCACAAAATTGTTCTTGGAGCTTTGTGTGATTACAGTTGAACCACTGAAGTCACATGGAATGTTTTGACAATGTTTTCGGTTCTTCTTCTGGACTTAGAATGCCTCATGACCATTGCTGTATATGGAGGATGAGAGAACTAAAGTTTTTAAAATATTTTAATTTGTGTTCTGAAGATGAACAAATGTCTCATGGGATTGAAACAACATGAGGGTGAGTAAATGATAACAGAATGTTAATTGTTTTGGTGAACTAATCCTTTAAATGGGGATCATATGATCTTCTGGAGGTTGTATATTCATATTTTGAACTGTTGCTAATATAACTTGTGTCCTGGACATTTACATTTTGACATACCCTACTAACAAAATGGGTTCCTGTCAGTTTAGTTAGTCATAAAGATTTCCTACATTTAATGCAGAACCCCTGGTGTCCAATACTTATTATTAAAACAATAACAAACGTGAAGTTACTAACAGAAATGTGTAATGTTGTCAGAAAAATATATTTTATAAGCATAAAATTGACTTTGATATGCTACTTGATTTACTTGATTTAGATTTTGTGTTATGTCCACATGCTGCCTCATTCATTTAACTTTTTTTGTGTGTGTTGTGTATGAGCTTGCTCAATGAGCATGAGCAAATGGGTTGCGGTTTTATTGTGTCACATTGCAAATAGTTTTTAATTCACATGACTTTTAAGGGCTCAAAATTAAGGATGTACCAGATATGTCTCTGACCACACCAAAAAGAAATAATTTATTCTAAGCCATGCAATTTATATAATATGTAAAAAAAAAAAAGAAAAAAAGAAAAGTAAAATATAGCTGTATTCATGCACTTTTTAATTCAACAACTTTTCTTAAAAAATAAACAATTGACATTTTAAAAAGAATTATTGGCATGTATTTAAAAAAATGTGCACAGTAGTCTGTCCTGGGTAAAGATCTCAGATCACCAATTAACTACACATAAATGGGGAGTTAATCTCCTATTAAAGCAATGATATTGTAAAAAACCATATTAACAAAATTAACTGTAAGCAAAAGAAAGCAGGTGAAAAACATACAGTGTGTGATAATGAAAGGATGATCACGTGCACACGGTTAACTTTAGGCCAATTAATAATCTGGTTAAACAATGGTTAAAGCGAAAGCAGCAACAGCTGCTGCTTAAAAAAAAAGCATATTCATATTTTTTTTAATCTTGTGCTCTTGAAAGCAGCAGGATCATAAGTGTACGATCATCGCTTTTTGTCCAGTATATTTTCAAGAGAACTGATCACAGCAGTTGCGTTTCCAGGCACCGCACAAGGCAACAGGACCACGCACACTTTTTAAAGGGTCACGAAACGCCAAAACACATTTTTTTGAGCTGTTGACAGTCATATACAAGGAGTGCAGAATTATTAGGCAAATTAGTATTTTGACCACATTATCCTCTTTACGCATGTTGTCTTACTCCAAGCTGTATAGGCTCGAAAGCCTACTACCAATTAAGCATATTAGGTGATGTTCATCTCTGTAATGAGAAGGGGTGTGGTCTAATGACATCAACACCCTATATCAGGTGTGCATAATAATTAGGCAACTTCCTTTCCTTTGGCAAAATGGGTCAAAAGAAGGACTTGACATGCTCTGAAAAGTCAAAAATAGTGAGATATCTTGCAGAGCGATGCAGCACTCTTAAAATTGCCAAGCTTCTGAAGCGTGATCATCGAACAATCAAGCGTTTCATTCAAAATAGTCAACAGGGTCGCAAGAAGCGTGTGGAAAACCAAGGCGCAAAATAACTGCCCATGAACTGAGAAAAGTCAAGCGTACAGCTGCCAAGATGCCACTTGCCACCAGTTTTGCCATATTTCAGAGCTGCAACATCACTGGAGTGCCCAAAAGCACAAGGTGTGCAATACTCAGAGACATGGCCAAGGTAAGAAAGGCTGAAAAACGACCACCACTGAACAAGACACACAAGCTGAAACGTCAAGACTGGGCCAAGAAATATCTCAAGACTAATTTTTCTAAGGTTTTATGGACTGATGAAATGAGAGTGAGTCTTGATGGGCCCGTGGCTGGATCGGTAAAGGGCAGAGAGCTCCAGTCCAACTCAGACGCCAGCAAGGTGGAGGTGGAGTACTGGTTTGGGCTGGTATCATCAAAGATGAGCTTGTGGGGCCTTTTCGGGTTGAGGATGGAGTCAAGCACAACTCCCAGTCCTACTGCCAGTTTCTGGAAGACACCTTCTTCAAGCAATGGTACAGGAAGAAGTCTGCATCCTTCAAGAAAAACATGATTTTCATGCAGGACATGAAAGCCCCTTAACTTTAAACAGTTGCGCGCATCACATCACCTGTGCACGTGAGTGATCATCCTCATTCGGTATTCACCTGTTTTCTTTTGCTCGAGCGAACACGATTATTTTTCTGAGTTGTGCTGATTCTCAATTCTAAGATCACATTTGCACGCATGTTGGGCCATCCTTATTGTCAAAACCTGCTTTTAAGAAAACTATTTTCAACCAGCCAAAGTGGCTAGTGGGAGTGTCTGTCTAACCGGACACAGCTGAAATGTACCCGCATTTGGCGGGTGTTAATGTCAAGCCCTGGATACTAACATATTGCTTCTTTTTCTCACATAAAACTGAAAAATACTCTTAACAATTATTATTTTTTGAATAAACTGTTGTTTAATACCCCTTGTTCTGTAGATCCTGTGTTGAAGGGACAACCTCTGTCAAACTCAGAAGGCGCACTGGCAATAAGCAGCTCAACCACAACATGATGAGCTAAAAGCAGGTTCGAGCGAAACAACCGACTTACCCAAAATAAAAATAAATAATTGATTCATTGTGAAATCTTTGTCTTTTAGGAAAACCTTTTTACCTCAACGTGTCGTGCAGAGACATGCTGCCTTTCAGGTGTGAAGCTTCAGTTTACTGGAGAAAGAAGTTATTAAGCAACACAAGACTTGTACAGAATGAACACAACGGGCTGTAGTCCCTCTCCTACATTCACTTTGTATTAGTGCTGCTTGCCATTGTTATCTAGGTACCAAACTGGTGTTTTCTCCTCCCTCCACCCCATCTCTCTCTCTCTCTTTCTCTCTCTTTTTGAGTTGGTCATCTCTATTTCATTTTTGGAACAACACTGAATTAAGCTATGATATTAAGACTGGGAAAGAATGCCTGCTCTTTCCTCAATGATTCTCAGGCTGTTGATGGCTGACGGGGCTCCTCATCCTGGTTGCATTATGTACTGGAAGATTGTGTTGTTCAATGACTTGCCCTGCTGATATGAGCTCAGATTATAAACTATAGTATTGTCAGGTATGGAGGCTTTACTGCAATTTATTGAAAAGATATATTAAATCAAACTGTTTTTAAATCTGTCTGATATTTTTTTCTTCTTCTTTTGATTGGGTGTTATACTGTGGGGCTGTAGGAAGGCAGTAATGGCACTTTTATTCAAGCAGATATCTAACAGATGTCTAAACGTCACACTGACAGCTCAAATTTATAGATGGGAGAAACAAAGTACTCGAATCACCTCATGCTAAGGACACCTGCTGGTCAAAACTGTGTAAATGCAACAAACTAAAGTAAATCGTGCACCAAAAATTGCTTTTACAGTTAGCCTGCATTCCGACCTTAATTCAAAACGCCACTGGGGTGAATGTTCATGCGGTCACGCTAGAGTTTGTGCATGCGAAATTTTGTTGTACAGTGCTGCGAAAAGGGGTGGGATTAAACTAGAACATTAGACATTAACGTTAGCCCATTTCACACAGTAGGTGCGTTCGATTTCATGCAGCGCTGCGCAGATCGATCCAAATCTGTCTTAAAGCGGTGCATGCTGGTTAGAAATTTTGTCTGGATTGATGCTGCCGACGCCACGTGACTGTCACATGTGGCATCAAAGTACTGCGACAGTGCTCTGAGATCAGACAGCTGATTTAGCCCGTGCAGCATCTGAAGAGCGACTGCACGAGCTCTGATGACGACACTGATATTACACGATTGGCCAAGTTCACCGCATGACAACAACCATGTGTGTTTCGGGTTTATTATTGGATAACTTCCGTCTCACAAATTTCAAAACAAACTTTTTTTATTTTCGACCTTTTTATACAGACTATTTACTGCATTCAGCTCCAGGAACGATTTGAATGATATATTTTAGTAAATAACCTAAATATTAACTCAAATAAGTCTTACAGACTTGTAATAAAATAATTATCATCATTGATCCTGACACCCTAAAGGTTTCTTAACAAATTAGGTTCAAGAACTATTTTATTAAATAACTATAAAATGATTTTTAGAATTATAAAATATATATTTTTTATTTCCTGTCTAGCTGTTTATACCTGCTCTTTCTGGGAAACTTCTACTTAAAGTGTAGCTCACTTATTTTAGGAATGTCATGTTGTTCAATCTTTTTGGATTAAAGTGCTTTTTTGAAAACGCTTTCATTATCCAAAATAATCTTAATCATTGTTTAAGACAATCAAAACACCTTGTTTTGGGGTTTATACTAATATATATTGGAAAGTTTTATATCTATAAATGTAAACCCC
The DNA here is from genome assembly GCA_903798195.1 of Danio kyathit. Taxonomy (NCBI): domain Eukaryota; kingdom Metazoa; phylum Chordata; class Actinopteri; order Cypriniformes; family Danionidae; genus Danio; species Danio kyathit. Next base: position 73,241,669 of record LR812525.1, on the reverse strand, counting down.
TTTTTAGCATATTAAACAAGAATTATTAGCCTAGAGTGATGTTTAAACTCCTAGAATTATTGCTTAATGCTTTGTATTTAATAGACCTGTTCGTTTTTATGTTTATATTACTCTCTCTCGTTTCCCCTTATTTCTCTCTTGCGTTTGTAATCTGTTTAATTCATAATTCTCTTATTGTTTAAAAGGGAACTATAGTTTGTAGAGACTGTATTCTGTTTTATTTGTAAATCTTTTGTTGTTGTAAATAAAAAAAAAATGATGACGACGCCATGTGATTGGTCATCATGACTGCCGCAATTTTCAACCCCAAAGTGTCCGGCTAGACGGCTCCGTTTTCAACTCCGCCCCGCCTGCGCTCGGCTAATCTCGTTGATCACCGGCTGCAGCTGTGCTTCATGTCGAACGCACCTAGTGAGACCAGTAAATATCCGGAACGACTTCAGGGTTCTTGCACCATTTTAAAAGTAAAATTTAATGCTTTTTAAGACCTCAACAAATATAATTTAAGACCCAAAAATTTCATAATTTCTTTGGAATAGGTCACTTAATTGATTGCTCCTATGGAGATCAAAGCTCAAGTTATCCATTTGGTATCAATTATGTGCAATGTGTAAATTGGATGAGTAAAAAAAAAAGTAAAAATACTTTTCTTTGAGACCTTTTTCCTTTCCTTTTTTTTTTTTTTTTTTGTTCCTTTGTGATGTAGAACAGAGCCAACGTAACATATAGGCTATAAATTGGATTACACTAAACAACACAATGCCTTGTATGAAGGAACCATATAAAATAGAATACTGGAATAAGCTCAATAATGAAAGTTCTCAAAACAGCCTTTCACAAGCCAAAGCGTTGACAAATAATCTACATAACTATTAGAAAAAACTAATGTTATTACAGGACTTTTAATGAGAGAAACCATTTGTTTTGTAACATCCCAAATTCTCCTCAAGATATGTGGCATCTCTCGTCTCAATTTCATGGTCTAGGTCCACCAACTCCCTTCTCTTTTCCTTGCATCTTTTTCTCATGGAAATAGATTTAGTGATAAGTTCTGCCATCTTGGTATGTGTGTTTGTGTGTGTGTATATATATATATATATATATATATATATATATATATATATATATATATATATATGTGTGTGTGTGTGTATATGTGTATATATGTATATAAACTACACTGCTTTCACCAGCATTGCACAGAGAATAACATCTTTATTCTGGGATTACCAGTCTTAATAAATACACTTTGCATATGAAGTAAATCATATCTCAAAGCATTTACTGGGGCACTGGCGATTTTCAAATTGGGTCTAGCGATGCCCCTGTGCTACGCACTTTAAACGCAGCAAGTAATATGTGAATGTTTGCACATGGATTATAATTTTGACTCGGGGGAGAGGGGGGCGTGAGTGAAATTGGCCAAACTGGAGGGGGCAAGTGTCCTAAAAGTTTGAAAACCCCTGGTATGGAGAACCCACAGTACCTCTGACTTTTGGGTGTCTGGCGGTGAAATGAAACTTGTTATAGCCGACTGTGAGGTGGCGTCTAAAAAGTAACATCGTAAGGTCGTGCTGCAAACAATGCAAGGATTAACCTGGACCCGCTATGACTAGCTGCTGCAGCGTACTGCTGGTGCTTTTCACCTTTCATGTGCGACTCGATGGCTTTGAGCCCTATGGTCATCTCACCACGACAACCGCGTAATGGAAGCACTCAGGTGCAGACTAACGTCAGGGTCTGTAGCCGACCTACCGTAATAAGCTAATAAATCACAGAGACTGTCATTTCACTCCTGCTTCACACATAATAAATTGATCAGCTATTCGATGTGCTTCCCTATCGTCATTAAGCACACTGGCTGAAAATCTAATACCTACAGCAACTTTACGGTGAATTTAGGACAATTTAAGACCTTAATTTCCTGGATTTTAGTTTAAGACATTTAAGACTTTTTAAAGACCAACAGGAACCTTGGACTTTACGGGTAAATGGAAAAAAAATAAAAAAATAAATAAATCGCTGTTCACACAGGCACGGACGTTACAGTATTCTTCCGGAATAGACCATTCACACATCCTTTTTAAAATACCGGTAAATTCTGACATCATTAACCAGAATGACCTATAAATGGCTGCACTTGTATTGTAAACATTTGACTACATTACAAACTCTGTGGATAGATAAGTATTGTAAACAACTTCGATAAAAACATAGAGAAACACTTTCGCGTGTCGAGATGTACATGTGTGTGTGCTGGCGCTCACCGGCGGCTTCATGTGCACACGCGACGCGTCAAGCAACCAATGAGCATAGAATCACCAAGAGGCGACACTCTAGTGCGATTTGGGAAACAGCCACTAGATGGTGCAGCGGCCATTTTGGAATAAAAGTTCCAATTGAACAACAGCATATTATAAGTCTGTAAAATAAACTATTAAAAGTGCTGATGATTGTCAGAGTAAGTGTTGTGTTGTCGTCTTTCAGGTTGTATCTCAGCTTTAATGCGCTTTTTAAATAAATAAATAAATAAAGCAGCTGCTTGCCATCGTGACAGCAATAAGATCCAATGGACAGCCGACCGCTTTCACTCCAAAATGGCGGAATCCGGGGCTGTTGCTGGGCACTGCTGTTGCAATGGAACGTTCTATTGAGTGTCGCCTCTTGGTCATTCTAAGCTCTTTGAAGCAACTGAAGGAAGCAGAGCTTGAAGGTAAAAAACAGCGGTTTATCAGAAGCATCTTATCGATAATAATTTACACAGTTGGCATAAAGAAGGAGCATAGAAACGTTATCTGACTAACATCTAGCAGCTAAATGTGTCTGGAAAAACATTCAAATACTTTCATCTTCATAAACAGCGTCTGAGTGTTCTGATTGGCTAAAGTAGACGTCTCACGTCAGCGCGTTCTAGACGTGAATGCGCTCTTTCCGGCAATCTTCCTTCACACAGCGCAGCATTCCGGCAAATTACTGGTAATGTTACAACTTCTCTTTCCGGAAAATAGCCGGAATTTACCGGTATTTTCAAACAGGGCCTGTTCACACATACAGACCTTTCCGGAAAATTGGCGGTAATTTTCTGGAAAGGTCAGTATGTGTGGAGGGGGCTATTAAAAAAAGCTAGCGATTGGTTCATGTTTTAAATTTCTATCCGGAGAGGTCATGTTTTGATCTTCGATTGGTCTCACGCAATCATTTGATACAATTTCGCAGGTCACCAACTTCACCAAGCTTGAACTTTCCAACGCAGCGAACTGCGAAACTTGCTGCACGAGCTTGTGTTTCCAGTCTGACGCATTCGTGTGCATATGAATGGAAGTCTATGGGGAGAAAAGTCCAGTGTGACCGCAGATTTTGCCTTGTTTTAGCCAAGACGTCTAAGAATAGCCCAAAACTAGACCATGTCATCAAACACACAGGAATAAATACACTCAATGGGTCACTTTATTAGGTACACGTCCAACTGCTCGTTAATGCAAACTTCTAATCAGCCAATCACATGGCTGCATTTAGGCATGTAGACATGGTCAAGACGATCTGCTGCAGTTCAAACTGAGCCTCAGAATGGTGAAGAAAGGTGATTTATGTGACTTTGAACGTGGTATGGTTGTTTGTGGCAGACGGGCTGGTCTGAGTATTTCAGAAACTGCTGATCTACTGGGATTTTCATGCACAACCATCTCTACGGGGTTTACAGAGAATGGTCTGAAAAAGAGAAAATATCCAGTGAGCGGCAGTTCTGTGGGCGCAAATGCCTTGTTGATGTCAGAGGAGAATGGCCAGACTGATTCAAGCAGATAGAAAGGCAACAGTAACTCAAATGACCACTCATTACAACCGAGGTCTGCACAAGAGCATCTCTGAATGAACATCACGGAATGAAATATTTTGAAGATTACAACTGATGTACACTTCTGGCGCCCATGATGCTTTGCACAAGGAAGTTGTTTGGTGTTGCACACTGTGTTCCTTTGGAAAGGGAGAAGATAGATGGGAGAAACAAAATACTCGAATCACCTCATGCTAAGGATACCTGCTGGTCAAAACTGTAAATGCAACACAAACTAAAGTAAATCGTGCACCAAAAATTGCTTTTAAAGTTAGCCTGCGATCCGACCTTAATTGAAAACGCCACTGGAGTGAATGTTCATGACTCTTATGGAATTTATGACATTACACAGATCGCCCCAGTGAAGAAATGTTTAATTTTTGAAATGTTTTGAAATCTTTTACTGAAATCCATTGAGTTTGGCAAGTTGATAAGGTACACGCTTCGAATTGCCACTGGTTTGAAACAAATAATTGTAAATGTTTCGAATCTTAATAAAGCAGTCACCATTAGTTTTTACCAGTGCTTTTTTAAATGTTCACCCTTACATAAGTTACTCAAGTCTTCATTACTAGCTTAAAAATTATGTTTTCAAACTTGCAACAGAGGCTTGGTGTGAGATGTTCAAGAGACTAGTCAAACACTTGACAAATGAAATAACTGGCATGAAATACAATAACAATGACTTGAGGTGTGGTAACTTTAGTGTAAGTGAAAAAAACTTCAGTTCTTTAGATTGTCAGAAAATATTAAATACTGGTATTCTTCTTTTTTTGTTTTTACCTTTTTATGTTCATTAAAACCAAAAACAAGGAATTAAAAAAGAAAGTAGTAAATAAATTGAAAGTTTTTATTAACGCCCCCCCCTATATATATATATATATATATATATTATATATATATATATATATATATATATATATATATATATTCCTATAATGAACTATAGTGGTAAAATCGTATATGTCTCATTAATTAATTGATTATCAAACAATATGCAATACATCTGTGGTTACAAAATGTAAGTTTAAGTTAAGGATGTACTATACTCTTAGTGTTGAAAAAAACAAACTTTTCAGGGTTCCTGTTATTGCTTCGTAATAACAATAAATTATTTGCTAAATGCAACATAATAATTTCTTACATTTATATAGCGCTTTTCTGGACACTCACTTTACACATTTTTGGGGGGAATCTCCTTATCCACCACCAGTGTGCAGCATCCACCTTGATGGCAGACGGCAGCCATATTTCACCAGACCACACACCATCTGATTGGTGGAGAGGAGACAGAGTCATGAAGCCAATTATGATAGGGGAGGCCATGATAAACAGAGGCCATTGGGCACTAGTACTAGTAGTATCTTTTCCGTTAAGTACTAGTACTTATTCATTAGATACTAGTGCGCCAGACTCCCCGCCTGGAACTTGCCAAAAGGCATCTGAAGGACTCTCAGACCATAAGAAACTAAATTCTCTGGTCTGATGAGACTAAAATTGAACTTTGGAGTGAATGCCAGACATTACGTTTGGGGAAAACCAGGCACCGCTCATCACCAGGCTAGCACCATCCCTACAGTGAAGCATGGTGGTGGCAGCATCATGCTGTGGGGATGTTTTTCAGCAGCAGTCACTGGAAGACTAGTCAGGATAGAGGGAAAAATGAATGCAGCAATGTACAGAGACATCCTGAATGAAAACCTGCTTCAGATTGCTCTTGACCTCAGACTGGGGTGACGGTTCATCTTCCAGCAGGACAGCGACCCAAAGCACACCACCAAAATATCAATGGAGAGCCCAGACCTAAATCCGATTGAACATCTCTGGAGAGATCTGAAAATGGCTGTACACCGTCGCTTCCCATCCAACCTGATAGAGCTTGAGAGGTACTGCAAAGAGGAATAAGCAAACTTTCCCAAAGACAGGTGTGCCAAGCTTGTGGCATCATATTCAAAAAGACTTGAGGATGTAATTGCTGCCAAAGGTGCATCAACAAAGTATTGAGCAAAGGCTGTGAATACTGATGTACATGTGATTTTTCAGGTTTTTTATTTTTAATAAATTTGCAACAATTCCAAAAAATCTTTTTTCACATTGTCATTATGGGGTATTGTGTGTAGAATTTTGAGGAAATTAATGAATTTAATCCATTTTGGAATAAGGCTGTAACATAAAAAAATGTGGAAAAAGTGAAGCGCTATGAATACTTTCCAGATGCACTGTATGATGTGTATCAATGTATGTATGAAATTCACCAGTCATAGACTTGAACACAGGGGCATAGTGTACAATTTAATTAGATAACTGCAACCTAGCATGAAATGTGCAATATTCGTGCAATACTGACAGTGGTAATAAATACAAATGGATATGTAATTTCAAGCATATAACATGTAGCTATGACATGACACATGAGTTTTGAACCCATATAAGGCACATCCACATGACCTCCCATTGTTTTGTTTTTTTTCTTCCTGAGTCCGTCACAATCTTCATATACACAGTGAGGAAGCTGGACTGCTTTAAACAGGTACGAAAGGCAGAGGATGCAGTGGCAGCTCTCTTATAAAGGTGCCACATCACATTAGCATGGGTATCCAAGACACCAAGGGTGCTCACTGAAGAACAATGATTATCAACTGAAATACTGTTAGCCATTGACATCCATAGCAGGAACAAATATAGTATGGATGTCAACGGTTTCCAACATTCTTTAAAATATATTTTGTGTTCAACAAGAGTAAACTCTCTTCTGAACAATTACTTTAAAGTGCCACTTTTATGGATTTTCGAAAATTACATTTCATGCTGTGTAACACAGCTCTAAGTGCATGAAAACGTCCATCTAAGTTATAAATCTAATAGTGCACCATTTATAAAGTTCTTGACCCAAAAAGAAAGAGTTGACAGAGTTGTTAATATGAATCATCATCCATTTGAATTGTTGTTTCATTTGGAAGCCTGTTCCCACCACTAAATAAAAAAAAAAGGTTATTGTGACTTTTTAAGTCAGTCTTCAGATTTTATCCCCCGGTTTCACAAACAAGATTTAAGGCTAGTCATGGATTAAATTGCATGTTTGAGCTCTCTCAAATGAAAATAACTTGCAGTGAGATGTCTTAAAATATGTCAGTGTCATTATTTGTCTACATGTGCACGCTAGTAATGTATTTTTCTAAGGCTGTTTTTAAAAATGTGGCTTAAATAGCCTAATTTAACTAAGGTCTAGTCCTGGCTTAAGCTAAGCCCTTTTTGTGAAACTGGGCCTATATCTCAGAATTCTGACTTAAAAAGTCACAATAACCTTTTTTTTAAAAAGTTTAATTCAATGGCGGGAACAGGCTTCAATAGTTTCGTCATGATGTCTTAACAAAACACTGCCCAGCCGCTTGTTGCACATGCAGACCCAGGAAAACTCCCCTACCATAAACACTGTACCGGACAGGGGTTCGTTTCCCAAAACCATCGTTAGCCAACTAAGGTCGCAAGTTCCGTCGTTACAAACATAGTTCATTGATTTGCTGTTTCCCAAATCAATCGCTCCAATGAACATTCGCAAACTGCGTCGCAAACTTGAGCACTTGAAACGACACCTCTGGAGCTGTAGTTAAAAGCATAGTTCCTGGCTGTGTTCTATTCCCACTTATCCCCCCTATGCCCTATTCATTAAGAACATTCTAACATTCAACGTTGGAATTATTAAAAATAAAAAAGCATTAAGGTCATCTCTCTTAGGTGTAATTTGCTTTCAAAGTATTTTTACAGTTCATTTTTAGCGATCTTCATGTTCACAATTGTGCTCCCTTCGCAGTGCACTTTCAAAACATTGATATCATTTTGAACACAGCCTCATGGCGAAAGCTATAGGTATATTTAAAAGCGGAAATTATGTTATGTCTCCAAAGCTTGAGAAAATAAAAAACATAGCATACGTTTATTCTTTTATTTTATTGTGGGTTATTCATTAAGTTTCTCTGCTCTATATGACATGGGTCTGTTGGTTAGAACTTTCTGCTGTGGTTTGCATGTGTCAAATTGTAATTTTTTATTTATTTTTTTATAAATAAACAATATCCTAAATAATAATAATGATAATAATCATCATCATCATCATCATCATCATCATCATTAATATTATTATTAAAGTAAATATATTTATAATAAATCGCCTCATTATTTATTTATTTATATGATTTATATATGATATTAGAATATGTGTTAGCTTTTGTAAGTGATTTTATGTTATAAAATAGAATATGTAATGTTCAACTTCTCAATAATATTAGTAAAGCAAACATTGGCCTTATATGTGCCATTTATTTAATATGGAAAGCGAGTGCATGTTTTTACCAAAACTAATATTGGATTTTATTTTAAATGCGTGTTTGTGTAAATCAATATAATTTGCACAAAGAAATTAAGTGGTTCTTCTCTAAAGAAGTTACTCCACCCCGTTTAGAGCATCATTATGGGCGTTTTACGTTATAACTAACGTGGTTCAAGCGATGGATCTGCGACAGAGAAACTAGGGGTTTTGGGAAACACTTGTCACTACATCGTTCTTTTGCCAAACGATGCATCATACTATGATAGTTCAGCCGCGAGTTACGTCGTTGTTTGGGAAACGCACCCCTGCATGGGATGGGATTGCATTATGATGCAAAGATGCTGTGCTTTGCACTGTTTTTGTTTTAGTGCCTAAAGATGAGGCTGGTTAAATTTAATTTTCACAACAACACCACAGTATAGCCCCAACCTTGTACTGTGTTACTGTCAGTAAACTAATGACTGCTACAATAATCTACAATGCAGGATTCACTGGCTGTTTGTTATTAAAGGAGAGATCAATACCAAAGTCCAACAATACCAATACCAACATTTAATTTACTTGCGACTTTGTTAGTACCGTTTTTCATACCCTGTTGGACCAGCTTCTTCTTCCTCTGAATCACAACCTGTATGTGTGATTAAAATGGTTGCCACCTTGTTCACTGTAGCATCCAAAATACTGTATGTGTTTAGTTGTGTGAGCTCTGCACAGCTTGTAGGTCTCTGGTTAACCGGTGAAAGCAAAATTCACACTGGACACAGAAAGCACTTCGCTATGAAATGCATTGATTTCAATTGCTTGAACATTTTAACGAAGACTCTCATGCAGCAGAATGCTGTCCACCAATCAGTCATCAGACCAATCACTGCACATGGAGGTGTTTCTAATGCAGTGTCCATGGACAGGACAGTAAATTTGATATTGGTCTCTCTTCTGGCTGCTGGTATCAGTTTCAAACTTTTTTTTTCCTTTTTCTGAAAGTCTTGATAACACCATCATGGAGATTTTCTTTAATTATTTCAGCAAATGGGATGGTAAAAAATTATTTGTTGTGCTCTTCCATTCACTGCACTTTAAGTTTACCAACTAAGACGACTTCTGCTACTGAGAAACCCGGAAATGTGAAAAGGGTCCATTATTGTCACACAAAGGAGAAGTTTGGAAAAATTCATTGCCAAACAAATCATATAGAAGTTGTTGGGACAATAAGGTAAAAATAAGTGTATTTTATAAGACAATGAAAGTGTTTTTTGACCTTCCATGCATTTCAGCCTGTTGTTAGGGATGCCTTAGATCAAAATATTTATATTTTATAATCCATAATAGGGGCACTTTAAGAACTATTTCATAAGCTCTGTTGGGAAATTAAGGCAAATTTTTCCTTAGTGTAATTCTCAGTGAACGTTTTGCTGAGCTCAATCAGCCTTGGTGTCTTTTTGCATTGCTTGCTATACTAAGTAGAAGAAAAATGCCTACTGTGTATAAAGCTAATACCACAGACATTCAGTGCTTAATGTGAATACAGGAGGAAAACAAAGAATAAATAAAATAAATAATAGCAAAAACAAAACTTTTAAAATCCTCTAATAGAAGAACCTAACAGAAAACACTAAACGAAGTGCTCAAAGAGTTTCATATAAATACTGCCTGGGTGGATTATTTAATTCAGTGCTCATATTGTTCTGCCTGTGTGATAGCAATAACTACAAGACAGTAGCGTGTGCCCATTACATTACGGGTGCAGTTAAAATGCTACGTGACCATCTTTCAGCTTCTCATGAGTATGAGGCGTTCGGAATGGAATACTAGAGTACTTCCTTGTAGTATGTTAAAAATAGTATGCAAAGTACATTACATGTTTTAAAAAAGCACATCCAATTGCCAACACAAATATTTGGCATTCCCATTTTGTTCTGGATCAATCAAGAATAAAAAGCACTATTTCAGTTCAGCACTGGAAAGAGAAGATCCAGTTTTGCTCATTGCATTACAGTACTTAGCACAGTACTGTGATTGTATATTGCACAATTTGGCTTGTTGTACTACACCATGTATTATGAAATTTAGCATGTCAGTACACGGTATACTACATATCTAGTATGAGTATGATAGTATGCTATTCCGAACATACCTTACGTTTGCGAGAATCCAAAAACAAACATGTCTGTCATGCCTGAGAGTCATATGGTTTTACAAAACAGACAATCATTGTATTTGTAAACAGACTTGCCGAGTAATATGGCACTTGATGTAGCAAATTACTACATCAGTCATTGGACACAACCATGCTGTATTTAATACTTTTACATATTTTTTTTAACTGATCATCATGGATCATGCCTTCGATAAATAAAAAAATAAATAAAACCCAAGATAAAATCAACTTGACGTTTTAAAATCCTTAGCAGAGACCGTTGTGTTTTTGGCCTGGGTAAAATTATATATTAAAAAAAGGCTTTTTTTTTTGCAATTGATGGTTTGTAAATGAAAGCCTAACACTAAATCTTCATGGTATGAGCTCTCGAAGCTCTGTGTCAATCAGTTCATTCACTGTGACTATGTGGTCGAGGTGTTGAAGGTACCGTTCCTCGTCCTGCATGAAGTGAGGGATCCTAGTTCCATGTAGAACAGCTAAATGCCGAAGTCTCTCCACATCTTCATAAGAAACCTGAAAACGGCCATTGCAGAAAGTGTTACATACATACGTTCCCAAAAGAAATGGTTATTCAAAGAATTTGAATATTGCTTTAAATGATTATTTCACCCAAAAATGGAAATTCTGTTATTAATTACCCACCCTCAAATCATTCCAATCCACTAAGATGCATCTTTGAAACTCAAATTAATATATTTAAAATCAAATCTGAGAGCTCTCTGAACTTCCTCAACCAGAAACGGTTTAGAGATGTTCAGAAAAAATCAAAAACATTGTCAAAAACAGATTTAAATGGTTCAATATAGGGCTGCACGATATTGGGGGGAAAAAATGAATATTGCGATATTTAGTTTTTCTGCAATATATTTTGTAATGATACAATTTCACCAGATGATTAAATAAATGATTACAGTTTTTTGGAAGGAAAGATTTCATAAATTTAGGTTATTTAGGATTATTCTACATAATATATTACTATATTATTATAATAATTATTCCACATACTAACCAAATGAAATGGATAGATAAATACAAAAGAGCAAAGATGCAAAAGAAATAAACAGCTTTTCTGATTTTCTGAGAAGTCGTGTAGTGTTCAGACACAAAACTTGAAGAATTAAATGCAAAATATCACTATATATTCTTCATCATGCATATCATAATTAAATATAAATATAATAATCTAAAGCTGCAAATGTTAGAATTCCTTGTGCTTTTAAGCTCTCTTGAAATGCTTAATTAATAATCACAGGTCTAAAAACATGCAAATGATAAACCTTCACTACATTATGGCTAAAATTTGCAACTACAAACTATTGTACCTGTTCACTATAATCACGAATGAACATTGGACATTCTACGATGTGACTATTGCGGATGTGTACATTGCGATATCGATGCTAAAACGATATATTGTGCAATTGGAATATTCTCAAGCTATGCCAATCCCTTTGTGTGCACATGAAATTAAAATAACAACTTTATTCTTCTAAACAAAGCACAGATGCAAGATATGTGACACATGAATGTGCGCAAAATATACTGACACTGAGGAGAAGAAACTTAAATAAAGTAAATATTTTTGTTTTATGTGCGCACAAAAGGTGTCTCATAGCTTGATAATTGACACTTTTGTGCATGGAAAACAAAACTAATCATAATCGATTTTGTTCGATTAGGGTGTGTGTTTATTACGAGCAGTATAATGTATTGCCATTAGAGTCAGTAGCGCAACACGCTAGAAAAAGTTTTCACTGAGCTTTGTATGAATACAGTTCAATCACTGAAGTCGCATGGAATGTTTTGGGTCCTTTTTTACTCTTTGTTTCCTGTAGCTGTCTATGAAGGATGAGGGAGGTCTCAGATTTCATCTAAAATATCTTAATTTGACTTTCAAAGATAAACGAAGATCTCATAGGATAGGAACAGCATGAGTGTGGGTAATTGATAACAGAATAAAATGTTTGGGGTGAACCAATCCTATAATATCAGTAAGCATTAATAGAACCTGCCTTGCCAAGAGCAGTTAATATCTTAAAATCAATGTTCCTCCTGTGGCGTAAAATCCTTAAAATCCCATCAAGGTAGACTTGATCCTTACTGAAGCAACCTGCAGACACACATTTTTCAGAAATATAAGCATTGCAGCTATAGAGTGTCAATATGAACAACCAAAAAATAATGTTTGAACATTTTCTAACAAGTTGGCATGGTTAGTTCCCTTGAAAACTAACAATGATTTTATTATACTGTAGCTGAAATTCATTAACCATGTTTATTTGGCATATCGATTACTGATTGTATATATGTATGGTTTTACTACAAATACCACGGTTAAAATGTGTTTAGTATAGTAAATGGTTAGTTACCATGGCATTTTTAAAGCCATAGTTGATTTTCATAGAGAAATGCTAACATTTTACCATGTTGTTAGCATGGTACTAACATGTTTTAAAATTACTAGCATGTTTACCTCTTTGCTAAGACACAGATAGCATGTTTTAATAAGGTGAAGCATGCCGTAATGCTACCATATTGTATTTTATAATAAGGTTTAATGTAATTAAAGTAATTCTATTTTGTAGCTAACATGTTTATTTTTATATTGCTAGCCTGTTTGTAGCATTTTAAATGCTTTACTAATGCATAGCATGTTGCTAACATGTTTGTTTTAATTTTGCCAGCAAATTACAGAGAAGGTGTGTCTCAATTAGCTTTTCAGTTATTAGTTGCTAGTTGCTAGGTTTGTTACTTAGACAGACAGATTAGAATTAGAAAATGAAGGTTAACAGTTTTAACAATATTAGCATATTTTACTACTTTGCTAACACTAGGGATGCACCGATATCACTTTTTTTACAAACCGATACGAGTACAAGTATTTTAATGTGTGTACTCGCCGATACCGAGTACCGATACTTCATAGATTTGCCTGTAGCAAGGATGAACACAAAAATCTTTAACAGAGGGCTGTTCCAAGCCAAAAATATACACACATTGTTGATAACCCTGCGAATCCAGACCTTATCTATTAACGATTAAGCATGGACATTTAAAGAATGAGTTATCCTTGAGCTTACATGCATCCAAGACTTTACACATTACACAAAGTGTGTGCAGTGTACGTTACCTTATGGAGTCACTCTCATTGCATATTTGGGATGCATAAAACCCTGTTATGCGCCATTCTTTCATATTCACGAGTCCTGCCTTTGATCCGCGGGTCAGGTAATCAAAAAGTACTAGATGTTTAACTATGGGTGGGTCACGCGTAGATAAGATTAATAGCCATAAATACGCAACACATACTCTCATTTTAAAAATCATGCTCACAATGTTTATTAATAAATAATCTTAGTTTTTATTAAAACAAAAGTGATTAAGCAATCCCGCGCCATTGACAAGCAAACTGCAGAGAAACAAAGCAACCATCGCGGCAACCGCAGTGAGCACTTTTTCCGAAGTTCAGCTGTTCTTTTTTGCACTTGATTATTATGTGTTTACTGTTAAAAAATCTATAATGAATAGGCCTACAAGAGTGTATCCTGTGTGTGTGCATCTTTTATTACTGAAGCCGCTCTCTTCCTAAACCGAAAGTTGCTTCGTCTGTCTGGCAATATTTTGGCTTTTAATCGAATGAAAAGTTAATTTAGATGAGCCAATATTTAAAAATTGCAGTAAAGTAACTGTGACATGCGGCCACACATCGAAACTGAGATCTGATCTCATCTCTCTCTCGCTGTCGTCCAGACATGATACGGAGACACCACACAAGTCAAGTCGCAAAACGGAGGCTGGTAGGTTACCAGCTGACAGAATAGCTGAAGCCTTTGCGAAATGTCAAAATACAGCACTGAAATTAACAGGCTTAAATGTCTTTGAGCTAAAAAGTCCGTCTGTAGGATATATGTAAAAACACAACCAGAGCCAATGTTATGTAGAATTTGTGTAGCCTAATAATTATATTAATTGTAATAAAATGAAAACCAAAATCACCAATTCATTGCATTTTTCGTTTGATAAAATCAAAGTGTGGCTAGTTTGTATTAATTTGTTTAATATGAATAAAAATATGCTTAGCCTATTTAAGCTTAACGGTTTATATAGGCAATTAGGTTATATACGCTTAATAGGCAATCCATTAAAAAATATTATTTTACTGTGTACTGGGTTATAATGTATATTTTACAATAAAAACTAAATGTAGCATGTCTCGCTGTCATTTAAAACATGCAAATCATAACACACCAGAGCTGTAGGCCTGTGTATGCAGTGTGTAAACTTACAGGGTACCGTCAATAGTCATACTGCGCACCACGTTATTGAACTCCAATATCTCAGAGGGAGATTATGTTACCCGATAGCCAATATTAACTCGAGAGATTTTAAAATAAAAGACATTTTATAAAAGGAACAACACGCAAATCGGCAACAAATAAAACTGGTCCCGTGAAGTTGAGCTCTTGTCATATTGCCAGTGTATGCTGCTGTGTAGTATAGCGCCACAGTGCGTGTCAACTGCCGCTGGTGGGAGAGAGAAAGCGCGCGTGAGAACTCAAAGCCGGCATTGATATAACCAAAAGCAAGATCATATCGTTATAAATATTCCATTAACAACACTTATTGAAATATTTATACATTTACATGGTGTTTATTGAGATTGTGTGATCTGTATAGGCTGTTTGATTTTTACAGAAGCTGTAAACTGACACGCGCACGATGACTGCAGTAAACTCTGACCAGGCGCTTTTATTTAGCCTGTAGTCTTTAGATTTTTTACATGATGTTCCATTACTTCAAATTTATTTCATTTTTTTTTATTTTTAGTTTATATATATATAAAATGAGTGCTAGCTTGTTTAGCTGTGATCATTATGCAAGGATCATATTTCATATTCGGTTTATTCTTCAGTAGCCTATAGATTCGTTAATTATGTATTTTATAAACTGAGTGTTTATAAGGACTAAGCTATTAATATATAATACATTAGGCTAATTAATACATTAAGACATTGAAGTCAGGTAGGACAACAAATCACATCTATGTACTGAATAACTGTTGAGTGGTATCGCTGCATGGTATCGGCCTTTCATGTCGGATACAAGTATGAGTATTTTAACCAAGTATCGACCCGATACCCAATACTGGTATTGGTATCAGTGCATCCCTAGCTAACACAGGTAGCATGTTTTAATATGCTAACATTATACCAATTTTTAACAAAGTATTAACATATTTTATCATTACTAGCATGTTTTACTACTTTGCTAACACACAGATAGCATGTTTTAATAAATTGATAGCATGCGGCTAACATGTTACTATATTGTGTTTTGTTATAAGGTTTATTGTAACTAAAGTACTTATATTTTGTTGCTAACATATTTCTTTTACATTGCTAGCTTATTTGTAACATTTTAAACGCATCACTAATATATTTAATGTGTAGCATGTTGCCAACATGTTTTTTTTATTTTGTCAGCATATTTCAGACAGGGTGCGTCTCAATTAGCTCTCCAGTTATTAGTCTATGCTAGATGCTAGGTTTGTAACTTAGACAGATAGATTAGAATTAGTAAATTAGAAAATGTAGGTTAACAGTTTTAACATTACTAGCATATTTTACTACTTTGCTAACACACAGGTAGCATGTTCTAATTTTTATGCTAACATTCGATCACTTTTTAACAACCCTGCTGAAAAAAACAGCTTAAACCAGCCTAAGCTGGTTGGCTGGTTTTAGCTGGTCGACCAGTCTGGTTTTAGAGGGGTTTTGGCCATTTCCAGGCTGGTTTCCAGCCATTTTCAGCCTGGTCTTAGCTGGTCAGGCTGGAAAATGACCAGGTTTGGCTAGTTTTAGCTGGTCGACCAGCCTGGTTTTAGAGGGGTTTTGGCCATTTCCAGGCTGGTTTCCAGCCATTTCCAGCCTGGTCTCAGCTGGTCAGGCTGGAAAATGACCAGCTTAAACCAGCTAAAACCAGCTTGACCAGCCTGGTTTAAGCTGGACATAGCTGGTTTTGGCTGGTCAAGCTGGTTTTAGCTGGTCAACTCCCAGCCTAACCAGCTAAGACCAGGCTGGAAATGGCTGGAAACCAGCCTGGACCCCGAATTTTTCAGCAGGGAAAGTATTGACGTTTTATCATTACTAACATGTTTACTTTGCTGTCACACAGATAGCATATTTTAAGCTGATAGCATGCTGCTAATGTTACCAATTTATGTTTTGTTAAGATTTAATGTAACTAAAGTAATTATATCTTGTTGTTAGCATATTTCTTTTACATTGCTAGCCTGTTTGTAACATTTTAAACACATTACTAACGTGTTTAACGCATAGCATTTTGCTAACATGTTTGCTTATTTTGCCAACAAATTACAGAGAGGGTGTGTCTCAATTAGCTCTCCAGTTATTAGTCTATGTTAGATGCTAGGTTTGTTACTTAGACAGATGGATTAGAATTAGAAAATGTAGGCTAAGTTTTAACAGTACTAGCATATTTTACTACTTAACACACAGGTAGCATGTTTTAATATGCTAACATTACACCAATTTTTAACAAAGTATTAACATGTTTTATCATTACTAGCATGTTTTACTACTTTGCTAACACACAGATAGCATGTTTTAATAAGATGATAGCATGCTGCTAACGTTACCATATTGTGATTTGTTAATTATAGCTTTAGTATAGTAAGCACACATAATGTAGTAGAGCAGAATGTTGACTTTCTTAAAGTAACATAATAATATAACATTTCACTTAATCAAAATACCTATTTCTCAGTTGTATTTTTAGAAATGACTTCACCTGGTTTGGAGGTATCAGTTTGTCCCCGTTTGGCACGGAGGCAGTATTCCCAGCGTACAGCAGGATCCTGGACAAAGCGAGCGATATGGCTGAACAGTTGGCTGAAGCTCATGTTTGTGGCATGGTATACAGTGTAGTAAAGCAGAGCGGCTCTCCACAGGAAGGGCTGCTTCCGAAGCAACACACTGTGAAGACTAGCGAGCCCCTCTTCGGTCGGATTAGCTGGTTTCAGTCCAAACTGCTTTCTCCCGACAGAAGTGGCCCACGGCTGCATGCTGTTATTCACACCCCGTAAGTAATGTGTGCCTGCCAGTGAAAGTCAGAAAATTGCTGAAAGGGTGGGTTTTAGTAGACAAAGGACTGTAATTTCAACTGCATTCAACCAGAATGACAATAGAATATTGCTTGTGTAGTAGGATCAATAGCAGTGCATCTTAGCAATGTGTGTCCAAATGAATTACTTGTCTTATTACTCCAAAGATAATAAAAAAAGACTGAATTAATATATCATGGAGTGCTTCAGGAATAACATATTCAAGAAGGCCTTGAACAAGCTAAAGTTATAACTCTATGACGCCAACAACTTTTGTTCCTTTTCACACTAATGAGATTTGTAGTCATATTTTTGACGAATAAAGAATTTTTGTGTGCAGTTGTTTGCACAATAATAAATACCACATTACATTTAAGTGTGTCTATGATTTGTTGCTGAATACGACTACATGATATGTACAACTTGATCCACCTTCTTGTGGACATGTACAAGAAGTATGTGTATCTGAAACGTACAGCAAAACATACCCCATGCAATGTATTTCAGATTTGCAAAAAATGTATTTGGCGCCCTCTAGTGGATTTGTCTTCTGAAATGTGCAACAAAACACACAAAGAGCAACATAATTTACTGTACATTTTGTAAAAATGAAGGCTGAGGAACGTATTTCCAATGAGCCCAGGTTGCATTTTTTTTAATGTCCTTGACTCGGTCAAAAAATAAATAAACAAATAAATAAATAAATATATATATATAAAAAAATAATATATATATATATATATATATATATATATATATATATATATATATATATATATATATATATATATATATATATAATTATTTTTTTTTATTATTTATTTATTTATTAATTAATTTATTTTTTTAATGCTTGTTAGGCTACCTTCACCAAATATTAGATTGATTATTTTTGCAAGCCTTCTTGCTTCCATTTAGGGCAGCTTTTGTATTCTTTTTGTAGTTTGGTAGTTTGGTTTTGTATTATGATAACTCTTCATGTCAGTTTTTGCGATTTTGCAGAACACTTTTGGTGCTGTTGGGGTGGGATTGGTTTGGCTGGGGTTACAGTTTGGTTTAAAAGTGGGTTAATGCATGCAATTAGGATTAACAGTGTAATGACAAAGATACAAATACAATACATTTTTTTTTTTTTACAAATACAATGTAAAACTTGTTCAAAAAGTACATTGTATCAAGTGACCAATTTCAATGTTTTAAATAAATCATTTGGTTCAAATCAAGTGTGCCATACGCTTGCTTTTGAGTGATCCTCCCGGCCGTTAGATCGCCCACTGGGGCTGGCTGCAGTACAAGTCATAAAGCCTGCTTCTTCCCTGTTAATGAATGAGACTTGAGCTCAAATAAAAAAATTTAATTACACTTGCAATAAAATTTCTCGAAAGATGGTTTTGGTCAATTAAGACACTGGCTATCATGCTGATATAGGTGCAGATCTTCATTTTTGTAAACAGTTTGTTTTTAGGCAGTAATTTGATGCTATAAAAACAGGGTGTGTCATCGTGATTGACAGTTGTGATTGACAGCTTCTTTAAGCAAACCGTCAGAGCTTTGGGAGGAGATTGAAGTACCAATGTTTGATTTCTGTGTTATTTTACCATGATAAAATGAGTTGTTCAGCAGTAAACCATGCTTTCTGACCTACAGGATCTGAAGGATCACAGTTTATTCGGTCAAGTGAGGGTTTTATCAAGCTTTATTATTAGTTTGCTGATACATGCCTAGCCATGACGGGGAAAACACATGTGACCGTTATCTAGCAGAAATTCTCTTTATGGGTCTGAAATAAAAATTAGGAAGACAAAACTAATGTTAGCCTATCTCCATATTAATCTCCTGTAACGTTATTTGAACTTGATTTAAAGGATGGATCTGACATTTTGAATTTTGGCATGTTTTTGAACTTGCTGTTACAAGGTTTTAATGCTCTAGAAACAGAATTTTATATAACAAATAGAGCTGTAAATGTTATATATTATTTATATACATCATTTACCTTTGTATTTGAAAACTCCTGATAAACATTCAAATCAAGGTAAATTCCTCTTTGCCAGATATTAAGACATCAAATAAACCAAATGAAAATGGAAGCAAAGAAATAATATACATGTTGCAGCAGCTGATGGACATCAGTTGATGTGTTAATACTGCTAAGTTTATTGTACAAATTGATAAGGATCATTTTATAAAGTGCAGGGAGGGGATGTGTAAATATTCTGTTGATAATTAAAAATCTTGCTGTATTTATCTTTTAAACGCACAATTTTTCCCGCATTGCAAATAGCTGTCCATGGTGTGTATATTTTGGGTCCTGTTGATTGGTAATTAAAAATAAAAACTTTCTAAAAATGTATGTGTTGTTTATATGTTATTGTTCATATTTTACAAATGTTACTTCTACCCTCATGAAGATAATAAATACCAACAACCCATTATAAGAGAAATACTTTTTGTGCTCACCATGGTAGAGTGTATGAAAGATCGTTTATTTTGCAGTCCAACATTGTTTTTATTGAATTAAAACAGTTTGCATCACACAGTTTTTAATAAATCATTACGGGTTTATTACGTGTTTTTAAATGTGAGTGCTTATATTTATATTAGCGAGCCTTTGTTTGGTGCAGGTACGGGCGGTCAAATGAGCAGTTCGGGGGGCCGTGGTTGATTTGACGTACAAGCGTTTGGTTGGAAGCTTGATTCCGCAGCTTCACCTCTGGCTCCATCTGGGAGTCCCTTCTGTGCATGCCCAGGCTCCAATTTCAGCAGTGTTTTGCGTCAGTTTGTCATTGGTTCAAATCACTTGTTATGTACATACTGTACATGTCTTTACATTGCACTTCTGTTTTAAATATTATCTGCATATAATTATATCTGTAACAAAAATCTGAATTACATTTACAATTTTACTAATTACCCCAACATCTTAACCCACACTTAACCAACCCATACCACCAATCCTGTCCCTAACCTTACCCATATTCCATCTCAATAACACCACAAGTGTTATGTTGCTGCAATACAATATGAATTTAATACGTACATTGTACTTATTTTTGATGCAAGTACCTACGTAGTCATTAAAGCCATTTAAAATAAAGTGGGACCCTACATTGTAATGTAAGACAATTACAATGTTGGTCCAAATATTGTAAAACTTTCAGTTTTTACTTCTGGCAAACATATCAAAGCTTCTAAATTCACATTTTATAACCAAAATAATGAACAAAACTTGAAATATACAGGAAATATAAACTTTTCTTCCCATAATCCAAAAGCCCCTGAAGAAATCTTATTGGGGTTTTGCTCTAGGAACCAGCATAATGCAAACTTTCGGGATGCACTACAAAAATACACCATCACTCTAGTGCTTAATTAAATCAAGAAAGGCCAATTAGATTACAAATGAAAAACTGACTACATGTCCATTAGTCACAATCAGACTGGTAAGAACAAAATCTTTACAAGTCTGTTTAAGTAGTAGTGTTTGACATAGTAGTTTGAAGTTTGTTAAAGCTCATACCGATCTCGTGTCTCAGCATGCCCTCAAGCCAGTGCTGGCGCGCTCCTGAAAGGTTAATGGTTAGTGTTGGTCGACAACGCTCCACCATCATTACTGCCTGGGACAGAAGCTCATCGGAGAGACTTACAACCACCTGGTAACAGAATCTGAAATGACTATTCGGTCATTAGGCAAAATATGAATACACAAACTCTTAAAGGAGCACTCCTTTTACAGTTAAATTCTCATTTTACAAGTCCCCTAGAGTTAAACAGTCCAGTTTTACCATTTTTGAAACCATTCAGTAGCTTTCCAGGTATGGCTGGAGCACTTTTAGCTTAGCTTAGCATAAATCATTGAATTGGATTAGACCATTAGTATCTCGCTCAAAGATTTTAAAAAGTCTCAATATTTTTTCTATGTAAAGCATTTGTAGTTACATCATATACTAAGACTGACAAAAAAAGTTGCTATTTTCTAGGTCAGTATTGCTAGGAACTGTCCTCTTATTAATAATAATGACATTACACAGCGCTGTTGCCTACACTCTCAGAAATAAAGGTTCAAGAGCTGTCACTGGGGTGGTACCTTTTCAAAAGGTACATATTTGTACTTAAAGGGTATATATTGGTACCTCAGTATATATTAGTAGCCTAAACATTTCAAGAGGTACATTTTTGTACTTTTTAGGTGATAATATGTACCCTCGAGCAGAGATGTATAAAGTACTAGAGACCCAGACGTAAGTAAAGGTACAAGTGCTCTATCAAAAAAGTGACTTGAGTAGAAGTTGAAGTGCTCTTTAAGCACAATACTTAAGTGGAAGTACAAAAGTATTCAACATTTTTTGTACTTAAGTATTGCAAGTAGTTTATTTACAATTTTACTACTCAAGTACTGAAAGTAAAAGTACAAGTATTGCGTTATGTAGTTATTTTTAAAAAAGCAGTCAAAAGACATATTGTTTTGTTTATTTTAAATATCTTTTTTGGGGCACAGGATTAAGCAGAACAAAAAGAACCATGGTTTACGATTTATAATATAAATAAATAAATAAATAAATATGTATATGATGGGTCAAAAACACCATTCAGCGTGAGAGCCTTTATGATAGACAGTTAACGTTATGTGAACATTGCAGCATGATATGAACCGCGGGTAGCTAACGGTAGTTAACTTATCTAGCTCTTATGGATAGCTCAAACTGCTGTTTTGTGTATTATATTATCTTTAACTTGACATGTTTCTTCAAATCCGACGGTAGAGTATGCACTTCATTCTATATGAACGGTCTTTCACTCCGACAAATGTAAACATTGGCTCTAAATAGGGTCACGGATGGTCTTTTTCCTCATCGCCACGAACAGTTGAAGGTGAAGAAGTTGAAGGTGGAATTTCTGGGTTTTCCATGTCTAAAACAAAGTGCTCTCAATGCAGGCAGGCAGCACTGTCTTCTTTGATCGTCTGATCAATGAATGATTGATTCGTAACATTTTTAGAATTGTAACGAGTAACTATGCAACACATAAAAAATCTACTGGAGTAAATGTATTAATCTCATCGAAAATATGTACTGAAGTAAAAGTAGAAGTAGGAGAAAAAAACAATACTCCAGTAGAGTACAGATACAACCTTTTAGTACTTAAGTACAGTAGTGAAGTAGATCTACTTCGTTACTATACTTCTCTGCCCTCGAGGTATTACTAAGGACCCTTTAAGAACAAATATGTACCTTTCGAAAAGGTACCATGCCAGTGACAGCTCTTGTACCTTTATTTCTGAGAATGTGTACCTAGCTGGGGACTGTTACCAGGTTCTGTGTAATATCATTGTGCCAATGTACAGCAGCAAGATCCCTTGATTATTTCACCAGAATGAGAGTATAGTTCCTTGCAATGTTGACCTAGAAATGAGCAACTTTTCATTTTTTGTTAGTTGTTGATGGACAACTTAACTAGTCAAGCTTTAAATAGGAAATTTTTTGAACATTTTTTTTTATATGTAGGGAGATGCTAATGGTCAAATCTGATACAATGATTTATGCTAAGCTAAGCTAAAAGTGCAACTCTAGGAAAGTTGTAAAATGAGTCAAATTAGTGGAGTGTTCCTTTAAACCAAGATATCCACACACCTCACCAACACAGCCCTCCTTCTGTAGGTACTTGCGTGTTGCTGCCCACACTTGACTCTTCGGTAGCAAGTTGCCCCCTGTGACCTCCTCAAAGTTTTCGTACGTCTCAAATTTCCTCAACACACACTCCATAATCCCAACCGCCTAGAAAAGGGCATGTGGAAAGACAAACAGAAATAGTTTTCAGATTTAACAAGCATTGTGGTTGTTCCAAATGGGTGATAAGGTAAATAAAAGGAAAACTTTTTTGTATTTGTACAAATAAGGATATAATAACCAATTATATTAGGCTATTAATAATAGGTTTTGTTCTGGAAGTTCTAAAGACTATTCATTTATTCATTTTTCTTCAACTTAGTCTATTATTTATCATGGGCCGCCACAGCGGAATGAACCACTGTGTAAGGACTATTATTATGAAAACTTTACTGTTCTTATTTGTTAACTATTATTAACTCTTGTATTACATATTTTTGGTAACATTTTTAAGGTGTTCTTGTTACCCATGTTTCATCTGTCTACTCTAATAATTACAATTAATTATGCATAATTACTTGCCACTAACCATAATCCTAACCATATGATAAGTACATGTATTTATTTAATAATACTCAGTGGTTAAATTAAGAGACAAGGCCATCCTAAAATAAAGTTGAACAATTTTTTGTACATAACTACCAAGGCAATATTTCTCACTTTCATTTAGTTTAAGTTGATGTACAAAAATATCTAACATTTTAATACAAATTAATAAAACAAAGTAGGCAGTTAAAAAAAACAATAAATAATAAAAACTAATTTAAAATAACAATGGTAAAGCAAGCTGCCAATGCAAGCAACATTTAAAAGTGCAGTAAGTAAGTTTGACACCCAGTGGTTCAACTAGGTATTGCACTCCTGGATCAAAACAAACGGAAGTGCAGGTTGCCACATTGAGGAAACGAGCGAGTTTAAACAGTGTTCTAAATAAAAGCAACGGCACGTGATAGAAGGAATATTTTCCATATTAAAAAGGAGTTTTTGTTCTAACCAACACCTCGAATTGATATATTAGAAACGGCTTCAATTTCTCACAGCTGAACAACAGAAAACTGACAATGATCACCTCAGGTAAACCTCATGTGCTTTATTCAGTGTTAAATGCTAACAATGTCAGTTTGAATGCCATTTTACATGACATTTATTGCCATATACTGAAAGCAGCAGCAGATAGTTTATCTCAGATCTTGAAATTGAACACGTGATCCAGCATCTACATTTAATAATGCTAAAGAGGGTTAATCTGTATTAATTAGATTAAAAACTTTACCATTTTATGAGTGAGTGCATATTCTGTGCTTCTGAATGGCTGTATTTAAATTTCTGTCGTGTTTTGTCTGGTGCAAACAGCCAAATTGCTTATCACTGTGTATCTCGTCATGAAGCATGTTGTTAGGATACGCGGTTACATTTAACGTGCTCACTTAATGTTTACGCTCGTAATATTTATATTATTTGCTAATTAATAACCTCATGTGGAACTGAATCGGTCTCATTTCGGAGTTCATATGATTCTGTCCACCGGAGTTCGCATTTCGGTCACGGATGCATGCTTTCAGAGCTTTTCTGAATGAATGAATGAAATACGCAGTTTTCCACCAAGGCAACCCGGAGTGCTGAAATATAATTGGCTAAACTGACATTGGACAGGTTAAAAGAACATAAACAAAGAGAGCGTTCCGGCACAGAAAACAAAATTTCAAGCAGAATATCTGACTTCAGCATTGCTTTTCAGATAAACAAGAATGTTCACTTAGCATGTTTCTTAAAAATCTGCAAACATTTTATGGTATTTTTATGCTTAAGAAGAGTCAAAAACTTACATACAGCACCTTTAAGACCTCACAACTGCACCGCCAATGAAAATGCCAAACATAGTGAGCACATGTGTGCGTAATTCTAAGATGGCATTAGCTTAGCAACATGCTTTTAAATGACAAAGAGTGTTGCGGTATGTCTATTGTTTTCCAAGTGGTCACTTATATGATTTGTTTCTGATAAAGATAGTTTACCCAAGTTCTGTGCAAAAAGCTGAACATAATTTTAGTGACTAATCAAGCACAAAATAAAAGTTTGTATTTGCATTTTGCATTATATACAGTATATATATATATATATATATATATGTGTGTGTGTGTGTGTGTGTGTGTGTGTGTGTGTGTGTGTGTACTGTGTATATTTATTATGCACTGTCTGTCCACACATAAACATGTAATATTCATTCATTTCCTTACATCCTTTACATCCTTTGTTAATTTATTATGTTTATAGTGAAATTTGATGCGTGTTTCAACAAACACATGTAGACTGCCGAGTGTCAAATCACTCAGCTCAACTATCATCTGTTCAAGCAGAAGATGATGATTCCTGGCTGTTTTCTTTGACTGTAGCTTTCACAATACAACACGATACATCTCTCTCACTCTCTTTTGTCAAGTTTTATTATAATTTAGCCTTTATCCACAACAGATCTGGTAAGAAAAATAGGTTAACGTTACTCTGATTGGGTTTATATTTGTTCGTGTTCAGCATACAGGATGCTGTGTACACAGCAAAAAATCCAGTGTTAAATATACAGTGTGATTTTTTTTTGGTGTTGTTCAGTGTTAAACCTGGAGTACATTTTATTCCACGAGTGTGAAAGAGCGTATATTTAAGAGTTTTTTTTTTTCCAGTGTTAAACTTTTAACCCAATATGCAGTGTATTTCCCACTAGTAATGAAAATTTTAATAAATTAAAGCTATTTTCAACATATTTGATCACTGTTATCTGTCACACACACCAATTGATAATATAGGAAAAAAGGTAATATATTAACACTTTGAAGGGTAACACACACTTCAGTTCGATGTAACAATAAACTCTTACTGTGTTAAATAAACTCTGAGAGTAATGTACAAATTTCACACTTTAGAAAGTGTTATTTTAACTCCAAAATGGAGGGAGTCATATGTACACCCAAGGAGTGTTAAGTTAAACTCAAATTGAGTTAAATGTACACAGATTTTTTTGCTGTGTATGTGTGTGTGTGTGTGTCTGTAAAAACAGCAGGTCAGAGCGGAACTCATTAATATTCACAACACAAACCATACATGGTCAATCATGGACCTTCTGATTCAAGGAGTATTTTATGAAGTAATAAACAAGCTTATTAAAGCATTTCTGGATATTTTATGAACTTACCAAAGCCATAAACCTCTTTGTAGATATCAGAGAACAATTTAACCTATTACAGTTTTTCTCAGTGGCTTTGGTGCATTTCTCACAGCACTATTTACATTTGCACAACAGTTAATGCATTTCTCAAAACAATTAGTCGTTTGTGCACATTATAGTAGCAGTTTCTCATTCCTTCCAACAAATTGCAAATGCTTTTGGACATGCATCAATTGCTTTCAGACAACTCTCTGCTGTTTGTAACATTATCATTTGTTTATGTCATGTCAGTCAAAATTTACTAAACTTGTGAATGCTGAATAGTCATTCCATATAAAACTAATAGTCCTCATTTTATTACTTGAGTCATTACATACACAAATGTTGAACTAGTTGTCAAAATCTGTCAAGCAAATTTTATAAAAATGTTTAAATCTTTTTTTCCCTGAAAATGCCTTCTGAGTTTAACAATTTCATGAATGATTTACAGACGTATGTATGTTGTAGGTTCAGTTCCAATATGTACTGCAATATTGTTTACAGTTATGCACAGCTCAAATGAAGTTTATGTTTGTTGTAAATAAGGGTGTATTTATTATTTTGCACAATGCTGTGAATAAATTAGAATTGTCAAGAGCAAATGCAGTAAAAATGTGAAACATATTCACCATATACATATTTAGTGTCTTGTACTCAGATGCCTCACTAAATGCAGTGATGTCTAACTTTACTGTAGTTTTCAAATGGCTGTGCAAATAGTATATAGTGCTGTCTTGAGCATTTTCAGGAAGTGTCACCAAAATCTGACTCTTTTTACATTGGAAAAAATATCCAGAGTAAACTGTCATAATGAAAACATGACAAAGCCATTTGACTATCTTGTTCATAAACAATGGTGTCAGGACTTTTCATTTTGATGACACTGACTCTTTCATTGACATCAATACTTGCTTTTGAGGAATGAGCTATCCATTTTGAGCAAGTGACACACTTTTGCAGGTTATCAACTAGGTTTTGCAGTTTGTACTAATTGTTTTGAGAAATGCATTAACTGTTGTGCAAATGTAAATAGTGTTGTGAGAAATGCACCAAAGCCACTGAGAAAAACTAAACTAATGCAGTATACGGCACCTTTAAGTTTCAAAGAGGTAATTTTTCTATATTACTTATTCATTATTTATATTTCTTTTATTTTTGCACTGATTTTTATACAGTAAAACTTGAATAGCTTTTCAGTTGACGGTGTTTGATTAGTGGCAGATCTTGTTTCAGTAAAGTACAGTAAGTAATATTACTGTTGAATGTCTCATAATTAAAAATGTCTGACAATAAAAATACTCTAGTTCACTGTTTGTATTTGTTCATATTTTACTAATGGATAAGTCTGAAGCACACACCATAAATTTATTCTGTCAGCTTATACGGGAATAGTAGTAGGGCTGGGCCAATAAACGATATAATATCGAATCGCGATAAAATTTACATCAATAACAATGATGAGCTCTGGACTTTTTTACTCTATATGGATCTATGAGCCAATCACATAGCAAAAATGTGCAACAATGGGAATCTAAAAGTGTGTTGATATTAGAGACGTATCGAATTTTTGGCCACCAAAAATTTATCAGCCGAAAATATGTTGTGCCATTTAATAGACCCTCTAATTTTCGTGGCTTCAGTCATTGTTGGGGTACACTTAAATCTGGAAGCATTAACAACTTATATCAAAATATATATCGTCATTGTTCAATATGGAAAATAATTATTGAGATTGCATTTTTGCCATATCGCCAAGCCCTAGCTAGTAGTATACATGACTCAAGTATCGGTTCAGTACTCAGTATCGACCGATATGTGGAAGGGAAAAAGTGTATCGTAACTGTCCTACAGTAAAGTGATTAACTAAAACAAAGCCAAATCTTTAACATAAATTATACCTGGGACAGAAAGAGGCTAGAACCTTCTTTGTACTTCTCCAAAACACTGACGGGCTCCGGAGAGGAGTATTCAAACTGGGGCTCATATTGATAGTCGGACTGAAAAAAGGTCTGGCGCTCCTGCTCTAGGTTTACAGGACGTAGAGCTACAAGCAGACAAGGTCCGCGAGGTGTTGAAGGTGAAGGGAGTGAAGCGATACCCCTGGCAATATGAGGCAAGGAGGTTGCAGGTCTCATCTGAGCTCTGCCTGCACGTGGAGGCGTAGAGGAGATCATGGTGCATGTGCTCTCGCTCCGCCGAAGCCAGTTTCCTGGCCCCAAACTAAGGCTTGTGAGGCTTCTCATTGGTGGAGAAGGGCCACCGGTACGCCATGGCGGCTTCATCACCTTCTGCACTGCAGGCTGTGTAGCTCGAACTCGCTGTGGTTTGATTTCCAGACTAAGTGGTCTTCGACATGGCGGCTGTTCTCCTCTATTTCTGTTTTCTGTCTTCTGAAGCCTTCTCTGAACTTGGGAACTGCTTTCCCCGGAGGTACAAGTTGGCACATGCGGCCCATTGTGAGCTGCTTTGTCTCTTTGGGTGATACTGCTCGTCCTGGCTCTGACCGGTTTGGGTTTTTCTGGACTGGGCTCTGGTTCTAACATCTCTGACACATTGTTTGCGAGCCCTCCTCCATTAGCCTGCTCCATGCAGTTTTCGCCCAGATCCAGCACCATCGCTACATCCACACCTCTGTCCACCGATGCTGCACACCTGAAGAGAAAAGCACAGCTCCAGTTCCACTGCACAATGTATTTTAAAAAAAAAATTATGCAAGCATGCAAAACTCCTTTCACACTGCACTTAACACCGATTTATCCTTATTCTAAAACATATTTTTATCCCATGGTAAAGGAACATTTCAGACTTGTATGGCTTTTATTGGGTCTAAATGCCAGAATAATGAGATTTTTTTTTTTTTGGAGAATTTTTTATTAATTTCTAGATAGTCAAAAGTTTACATACCTTTTTTTGGTATTTTTTTTAGCTTTGCTTTTAAACTGTTTAACTTTGGTCAAATATTTTGGGTATCCTTTCACAAGCTTCTCACAATAGTTTGCAGGAAATTTGGCCCATTCCTCCTGACAGAATTGGTGTAACTGAGTCAGATTTGTTGGCTGTCTTGCTCGCACAAGCTTTTTCAACTCTGCCCACAAAATTTTATAGGATTGAGACAGGGCTTTGTGATGGCCACTCCAAAACATTCACTCTGTTGTCTTTAAAGCACATTTAAACTAATTTGGCAGTATGCTTAGGGTCATGGTCTAATTGGAAGACCCATTTGTGGCCAAGTTTTACATTTCCTGGCTGATGTCTTGAGATGTTGCATCAGTATTTCTACATAATGTTCTTTCTTCATGATGCCATCTATGCTGTGAAGTGGACCAGTCCCTCCTGCAGCAAAACAGCCCCACAACATAATGCTGCAGCCCCCATACTTCACAGTTGGGATGGTGTTCCTAGGCTTGTAAGCTTTCTCCTTTGTCCTCCAAATGTAACACTGGTCATTATGGCTAAACAGTTCAATCCTAGTTCCATCAGACCACAGGACATGTCTCCAAAAATCTTTGGTCCCAGTGTAATTTAGCAAATTGGGATCTGGCTTTTTTGTTGATTCTGGCTTGTTGATTTTCCCATGTTGTCACACAAGGAAGCGGTGTGTTTGAGGTTTTCCCTTAATACTATTCTACAGTTGTGTCTCCAATTAACTCAAATGTTGTCAATCAGCCAATCAGAAACTCGCAAAAGCTTGACACCATCATCTGAGCTTTTTCAGAGGCATAATAATCTCATTGTTTGTAAACTTGACTTTCAAGAAAAGTTATAACAATTTCTCCAAAAAATCTCTCTCTCATTATTCTGCTATTAAGCATAACAGAAACAAATTTGATAATCCTAACTCACCTAAAAGAGAAAAAGTTTAGTCACATTAACATCTGACTTCTTTTAAATGGTTATGTGCCTTTTTATACAGTGTGTGTAAACTTCTGCTTTCAACTGTATATATCCATGCCTAACATCCGATGGACAGAAAGTGATACATTTTTTATAAAATTTTAACATTTTGGTATTTGTGACACAGCAAGTCCAGAGACTGTTGTGTTATCTATAATTTTATATAAAATTCACTTTAATATGTGATAGGACTAACAAGTGGCCATAAACAAATATTTTCTCAATTCAAATGAGTAGCGGCTTGGACCCGGAAACAGTATTTCATACGTCACCGATACGTCACGACTTAACAAGCGGATAACAAAGACAAAATAAATTTGTTACTATTATGTTTAAAAGCGTGTTCTAAATAAATCGCCTCTATGTTAAACAGCACTTGATAAATATTTGAAAAAGAATTCAAATTTAACAGGAAGGATAATAATTTTGACTTCAATAGAATTATTTTGTAATTCAAATAATGTATTTGTATAATTATTATATGAGATGGCAATTAGCATTAAACGTTGTATACAGTCCCTGACAAAAGTCTTGTCGCTTATCTATTTTGTAGAAACACCTGCTATTAACCTGACTTTTAATTAATCAATTGATGTTAGAAATAGCTCATATGAAAAGCTAAAACCCTCCCAAATGATGTTTAATGCACTGAAATAAATTAGGTTCACTGAAAAAAGATTTATCATTTAATCAAGACAGAAAGGTCAAATTTTGGCATTTCAAAAGTTTTGTCGCCTGTACAGAAATTGAACAAATTTACTGCAAATACAAAAAAATAAGTCAGCAAATTAAGTAGTGGTGCTGTGATATCCAAATTTAATATCTTGTATGACTTCCATAAGCTTGAAGGACTGCATCCATGCGGTTTGGCAAGGATTCATACAATTTATTGATGAAGTCATCAGGAATAGCAAAGAAAGCAGTCTTGCATGCCTCCCAGAGTTCATCAATATTCTTTGGTTTCTTCTTCCAAGCTTCCTCTTTCATCCTACTCCACATATGCTCAATGATGTTCATGTCTGATGACTGGGCTGGTCAATCCTGGAGCATCTTCATCATCTTCGCCTTGAGGAACTTTGATGTGGAGATGGAAGTATGCGATGGAGCACCATCTTGCTGCGGAATTTGGTCTCTTTTATGGTTGGGAATATAAGAGGTAGCTAAGATTTCTTGGTATTTTAGACTATTGATGTTGCCTTCCACCTTGCAAATCTCTCGCACACCCCCATACTGGATGTAAGCCCAGACCATGATTTTTCCGCCACCAAACTTCACTGTTTTCTGGGTGAATCTCGGATCCATGCGGGCTCCAGTTAGTCTCCTGCAATATTTGCGTCAACTGTGGTGTAATTCAACAGAAGATTCATCTGAAAAATCCACCTTCTGCCACTTTTCCAGTGTCCATCCTTTTAGCAGGCTGTGGGCCTTGGCAAATGCCACACGGTTTTTCAACTGTCTTTTGTTTAGTGCTGGCTTCTGGGCACTGATTCGGCCATGGAGGCCATTTCGAGACAGAATCCGACAAACTGTTCTGGTTGACACAGGAACTTCAGGTGACCAGGTCTTGTGGAGCTCTGCTGCAGTGGAAAATGGGCTGGCCTTGGATTTTCGAGCCAACAAACGGTCCTCTCGAGCAGTTGTCTTATGGGGTCTGCCTGACCTGGGCTTGTCAAAAACGTTTCCAGTCTCTTTAAATCTTTTTTTTTATCCTCTGTACTTGACGCTGAGACACATTGAAGGTGTCTGCCACATCAGCAGTGGATCTGGTCTTCAGATTTTTGATAATCAACACTTTAGTCTCAGGGTGAATCTTAGGCATGTTTGCAGAGGTCTAGTTGAAGTTGATGTGAAGGTCTAGTGTACTGGGGTTCTTTTTATACACACCTGAGACCTAATTGATCCATTATTAGTCACAGGTGAAGCTCATATGACAAGGCGACAACACTTGTGTCTTTTCAAAAATTGATTCAATGGGCTTTACTAAGCTGGGAATATTACAATACTTTTTGAAAGTTTCGTTTTGCACTGAAACATTATTACAAAAGCTGTTGGGATTAAAATAAGCCATTTCTTCAAAAAAAATCTTGATTAGAAATATATTTCAGGAGCACTTCAGGTCAATTTGTACACAAGCGACAAGACTTTTGTCAGGGACTGTATATTCATTCATTCATTTTCTTTTCGGCTTAGTCCCTTTATTAATCAGAGGTCTCCACAGTGGAATGAACCACCAAACTTATCCAGCATATGTTTTAAGCAGCAGATGCCCTTCCAGCTGGAACCCATCACTGGGAAACACCAATACACTGTCATTCACACACATCAACTATGGTCTTTGGACTTGTGGGGGAAACCGGAGCACCCAGAGGAAACCCATGCGAACACGAACATGCACACTCCACACAGAAATGCCAACTGACCCAGCCGTGGCTCGAATCAGCAACCTTCTTGCTGTGAGGCGACGCCCATTATACATTTATTAATGTAATTAGTTGTGTTTTTTTATATACATTTCATGACCGTTTCAAGTGAATGTATGTCACGACAGAGGAAAAAGGGCATGTTTCGTGTGATTGGCACACTCTACAAAGTTTAATCAAACCTGAGATCACAGAATGTTTATAGTGTTGTGAACCTCTTATTTTAACCAGGTTGGATTTGTTTGGTTTCGTCAACTCTAATCACACTCTGAAACTACACTGAACTGGGAGCTAGTAAACCCTGCTTCAGAACTGCTTTTAGGTAAGACAACACTTACTGTGGTGACAAAAGTGTTAAAGAAATAGCACCCCCCCCCCCCCCCCCCCCCCAAAAAAAAAAAAAAAACAGAAAATTTTCATCATTTATTCTCCCTCATGTGCTTTTAAGCCTTTATGAATTTCTTTCTTCTGCTGAACACACAAAAAAAGATATTGTAAAGAACGCTGGTTGCTCGAATCCATAGTTGTAAAATAAATAAATAAAAATACTATGGAGGTTAATAAGCGTAAGTAACCAGCATTTTTCAAAATATCTGCTTTTGTGTCCAACGGAAAAAACTCAAAATTGGTTTGGAACAAGTGAAGGCAGAATTTTCATTTTTACGAGAACTATCCCTTTAAGTTTGAAACTATATGGCTAAATGAATCGCAACAAATGAACTAGATGTGGATGTCCACATGTTTTGAACAGTAATGGAAAGACAACAGTTTGCATAAGCATTATGTTTAGGCTTGTGATTGAAAATGCATTAATTAGTGTAAAAAAAAAGGTTGTTTCATACATTCGGGATAAACTTGTTTGTGCATACAGTAATATGACATGCAACATTTATAAAGAGGCTGCATGCTGTATATTCTTTCATTCAATGACGCTAACACTGCAAATGTGGATGATAACCCAAGGTTAAAGAACGTACGGTTAAAAAGGGCCACTTATAAATAGGCTGGATTTACTGTTTGCCATGGATAAATTATAAGCAAGATTAAATATGAAGCAACAAACCCATAAATTCTGTTTACCTTTAAAACTGGCACTAGAGTTTATATATTTATATATATTTATTTATATATTATATATATTTATACGCATAAATATGACTTTGACATGCTAAAATTACTTGATTTAGATTTTGCGTTATCTCCACATGCCTCATTCATTTCACTTTTTGTGTGTTGTGTATGAGCTTGCTAAATGTTCATGAGCAAATGGGTCATGGTTTCATACTATTACAATTAGTTTTTATTTCACATAATTTTCAGAGCTCAAAATGAAGGATTTACCAAATTTGACCACACCAAACATAAACAATTAATAATTTCTTAGCCACAAATTTTAAATATGTCAAAACAAGCAAAATATAGCTGTTTACTATACTTTTTATTTAACAAAACATATGCACAGTAATCTGTCCTGGCTAAAGGTCCAGGATCACCAGTTAACTACACATAAATGGGGAGTAATCTGCCATTAAAGCAATGTTATTGTAAAAAATGATAATTAAACCACATTACGCAAAAGAAAGCAGGTAAAAAACATACCGTGTGATAATGAAAGGATTATAACGCACACGGTTAACGTTAGACCCATAAAAAATCTGTTCAAATAATGGTTAAAGTGAAAGCAACCGGTGCTGCTTACAAAAATACAAATCTGGAGCTCTTGAAAGCAGCAAATCTGTAGGTGCATGTTCATTACTTTTTGTCTAGTCTATTTGAAAGAGAACCGATCACATCAGCTGTGTTTCTAGACAAAGTTGCTTCACGCAAGGAAACGGGAGCGTGCACGCGTTTTAAACAGTCGCGCGCATCACCCCAGCTATTAGCCCGAGTGATCATCCTCTCATTCAGTATTCATCTGCTTTTTTATTGCTCACGCGAACGCAATTATTTTTGTCAGTCGTGTTGCTTCTCAATTATAAGATTGCCTTTGCTTGCATATTGGACCATCCTTATTATCGAACCCTGCTTTTATGAATTATTATCCGGGAAAATTATTTTCAACCAGCCAAAGTGGCTAGTGGGAGTGTCTCTCTTACCCACCACCACTGAAATCTACCCGCATTTGGCGGGTGTTAATGTAAAGCCCTGAACTTAAAGGTGTATTGCACACATTTTATGATAGAGGTAAAGTTGGTTTTATATTCACACATTCGTTCAGTGACACACTCCCTATATTGTTTGCCATAGTAGTTTGAATATTCAGTCTGAAATCACATCTAAGAATGACCTCAAAACAACATTAGCACCATTTAATTGACTGTAAACAATGCTGTACTTTGATAATCATTGGCTGCTAAAATGATTTTATTATTTAGAATTAGCAAACAATACTTTTCCTAAATTACATTATCCAGGAGAACGTCTGAATGTGTGAATATAAAACCAACTTTACTTCTATCATTTATGTTATATTTAATGCAAATGTGCCAGGACTGACAGAAACATGGGGACAATTGTAAAATAGTATTTATTTATATAATTTATTTATAATTTCATGTTTTAAATAAATTGATGTAAATGATAACAACTTAAACTTGCTATTTCTGAAGTTTTCCCCCATAAATAACATAAAACAAAATAGCATAACAAAACTATTAAAGCTGTAGGTTCTGTTGGGCTGAGGATAAGGACAATGACAGGGTTTGTAAATTTGTAAAGTGTTTTTAATAAAGAAAAAGAATCTGAGAACCAAATGAATGACATATTTCTTTACAGACGACTCACAGAAATCAACTATCAGTCCATTTTAGACATTTGTGGGATGAAATACTTTTCATTTACTGTATTTATGTTTTTATTTCAGGGACAGATAATGTATGTTTCTGGTAGAATGTCCCATAAACTAACAATGAACTTAACAATAAATTTAGCAAATGAATAAACAGTGTAATAAATGTATTGATCATTGTTTGATCAAGTTAGTAAATGCATTAACTAAGGTTAACTAATACAATTTGATTGCAAAATGTTACCAGTAATATATAAACATACACTATAATAACTTTACCAGATCTAGTGGGATACAATGCTATTGAACAGTTTAAGTAATTGAGCAGGGATCTTTACGCATTTAAAATATATATATCTATAAAACGATCATCTTTATATGTATTTTAATGTCATACAACGGCATTTATTCCATTAGCAATAATTACAGATCAACAGGAAATACTGTAACGTTAAGTGTCTCTTTGTTCACGCTGGAATTTCAAAATAACAATTAAAATACACATTATAATAGAAATTCCAACAGGATTACACTTTTGTATCTCAGTCTAATGCTGAAATAAATAAAGCGAAGGCTATTGTTTAAAATATGTCAGTGCATAATAGATGACATCAACAGGACTAACAAAGCACAGGCGATTCACCGCAAATCAAAGTATTTTTGGCTTAAGTAAATCCAAACAGACACATACCACGCAGCGTTTATTTGCAGGGCAGATGAAGGTACTTCAGTTCATGTTGGAATTCCGTCCATAATATCAACATCCGCTCTTCAGTTTCAGTTCAGTGGGTCAGACGGCTGATATGGAGGAATAACGGGACAGGAAGCCGGGAATACTGGGAGTTTTTGGATGGCAGGGATTGGATTGCGTTGCAGCAAATGACGCGCTGGCGCATCTGAATGACCTGTACACGTCGCGACGCTCCGCTCTCAGTGTACGTAAGCACGCAGACGAGACTGGGATAATAAATGATCACAGTTTTAACTCGAGTTAATGAGTTTCAACTGAGCAGTTTTAGTTTTAGAAGCCGGCTTTTGTGTTGACACGGACACTAAACATTCCCAATAAAAAAGATAGAGCCAAAGCGCATCTCAGTCAATATCATGGCACGTTGTTGTCTAAAAGTGATTTAGTTTTCGCAAATTGTGACAATAGTGCTAAAGTCGTTATTGACAATAATGAAACGCAAATAACTTTAAATATAAAAATCATTGTTATGAACTGCATCGTTATAATTGCATGACGTTAAAGGAAATAAAATATGTGTACTAATAATGAAACGTAAAAAAATATTTAATGTCAAATGTAGGCTCATTAATTAAAATGATAATGAATAAATATTGTAATAAACGTTGTTGTCTAAATGGAAACTGATTTAGTTTCCGTAAACTGAGTTTACTTCCGTAAACTCGTATACATTTGTTAATTTTCTTTGGCTTAGGCTAAGTTAGTCCCTCATGAGGGGTCACCACAGCAGAATGAACCGCCAACTTATCCAGCATGTTTTACACAGCGGATGCCCTTCCAGCTGCAACCCAGTTCTGGGAAACATCCATACACACTCACATTCACACACATACACTACGGACAATTTAGTTTACCCAATTCACCTATAGAGCATGTCTTTGGGACTGGAAACTGGAGCACCTAGAGGAAACCCACGCGAACACAGAGAGAATATTGCTTTACACAGAAATGACCCATCTGAGACTCGAACCAGCCACCTTTTTGCGGTGAGGCAACAGTGCTAACCACTGAGCCATCGTGTCGTCAACTCGTATACATTAAATATAAAAATCATAGTTGAATTGTA
This sequence comes from Danio kyathit, assembly GCA_903798195.1. NCBI lineage: Eukaryota > Metazoa > Chordata > Actinopteri > Cypriniformes > Danionidae > Danio > Danio kyathit. The sequence continues at coordinate 73,204,448 of LR812525.1, read as the reverse complement.
TGACATTAAATGATATCAAATATTTGTAATGGCAAAAATGTTAATGTTTTATGTAAAATGTAGGCTTATTAATTGAAATGATCATTAGTGAATATTGCAATAAAATTTGAGTAGGCGTTTAAATATCATGAATTCATTAAGCATTAATATTAGCACAAAAAATAATACCTATTAATAGCATGAATTGTAATCACGAAAACATTAAAAAAAAATAAAAAATGTGTTATTGTTTTCACTTATTTATAGTTACTTGAAATGTTACAGAAATTACAATTACTTTGTTGAAACTGATTATATTTATACAATAAATTATATCAATAAATTATAATAATAAAAAACTTGAAATTCACATTATGTGAGATGTTTTTTAAAGGAAAGAATTCTAAAACAAAACAGTAGGTTCAGGTAGTTATTTAATTTTTGTATTTGCATCAAATGTCACTGCAATTGGGCGTCACGGTGGCGCAGTGGGTAGCACAATCGCCTCACAGCAAGAATGTCGCTGGTTCAAGTCCAGCTAGATCAGTTGGCATTTCTATGTGGAGTTTGCATGTTCTCCCCGTGTTCAAGTGGGTTTCCTCCGGGTGCTCCGGTTTCCTCCACAGTCCAAAGACCTGCGCTAGGTGAATTGAATAAGCTAAATTGGCCGTAGTGTGTGAAAGAGTGAGTGGGTGTTTCCCAGTGTTGGGTTGTGGCTGAAAGGGCATCCGTTGCATAAAACATGTGCTGGATAAGTTGGCGGTTCATTCCGCTGTGGCGACCCTTGATTAATAAAGTCTAATAAAGTCTAATAAAGTCTTGGACTAAGCCAAAAAGAAAATTAATGAATGAATGTTGCTTAAATCACAATCCCTTTGTTAAAATGGATTATATTTATTCATACAAAAAAAATCTTATTAATAAATTATTATAATAATAAAGAACTTGAAATTCACATAATGTAAGGCAGCGGTTCTCAACAGGGGGGTCCCGGCCCACAAGGGGGCCTCAGCGATCTCCGTGAGGGGTCGCGTCATATTTTTTACATTTCTCAGCAGTGGACGATTAGGTGAACGATCATGTTGCCTTAGTTCTTTTATTCCCTGGCTGACCAAAAAAAATGGACAAATTTGTAATTCATCCTCCACAAAAAAGAGAGTCTCACTGATTCGCCTTCAGCAGCTAATACTAATGACCCAAGAATACTGGACCCAGGTGAGGAAGCTCTAAACATTTTGGGTCGCAGCGCTAGCAATACTGAAAACACAAAATGCAGAAAATACCAAGATAGTTACCTGAACTATAGTGTTATTCTACACTGTAAAAAATAAATCCGTAAAATTTACGGTAAAAAACCGGCAGCTGTGGTTGCCAGTATTTAACCGTTAAAAGTACAGTACAAACCGTAAAAGTAATTTCTAATTTTTACAGCAAACTACCGTATATCTTTAATTTATAGAGGTAATATGTTTGTTTATTGATTAGCAACATCTACACATCTTTTGTTACCCAGATAGACACGTTAACACAGCCATATGCAGGTGGTGATGAGAAAGTTCATACATAATGAACCAAAGCTTATCACAAACAACTTTTCCCACAAGCAGAAAAGTGTATCAGTGAGAAGAAGGTGCTCAGTGTCCTTTACACAGCTACTAAACACCAAAATGTTAACACGCATAAAATTAAAGTCATGAAATAAACATTGTTTATCAACATTAGATGTAACATAAATCTCTAATGTACATTACTGATGGGGAAAAACTAAAAAGCTCCATAGTAATGTCAACAAAAAGCATAAAAAGTGATGTGCCATGCAGGGAATTCTGGGAAAGTCAATTTACGGTTATTCGCCGTATATATTAAGGAAACATACTGTTAACCAGGTTACGGATTTTTACTGTAGCATTTTTACAGTTTTTTACCGTTGAAATCACGGCCATTTTTTACAGTGTATTTTTTTGAAGCAAAGAGTCCCTGAGCCAGCCACAGTGCATTATCTGTGCCAAAATTCTTGCTAATGAATGGACGAGGCCAAATTTATGAGACATTTGGAGACGAGTCATCCCCAATACCACGACAAGCCCATAGCATTTTTTGAGCGAAAGGCAAAAGAATTGACACACACCCAAAATAAGATGAGGGACGTCCCAGGTACTGACAAGAAACTTTTATAAAATTGGAAACTACTTGGCAACTAATATAGAGCCAATTTAAAGGGCAAAGGCTTACGTTTTTTTAGTTACAAATGACCTACAGTTGAAGTCAAAATTATTAGCCCCCTTTGAATTTTTTTTCTTTTTTAAATATTTCTCGAATGATGTTTGACAGAGCAAGGAAATGTTCACAGTATGTCTGATAATATTTTTTCTTTCTAAAAAAAATCTTATTTGTTTTATTTCGGCTAGAAAAAAAGCAGTTTTTAATTTTTATAGAACCATTTTAAGGTCAAAATTATTAGCTCGTTTAAGCTAATTTTTTTTGCGATTGTCTACAGAACAAACCATCCTTCCCCTTCGGGAGGGGAACTTCAATGCTATGTGGAAACTTCCACTATGTGGATTTCATTTAGAAAGCCAATCATCTGAAAGAGTATGTAAACGGGCCAATGAAATGCCAATGAGTTGGCAGCTTCAGCTTGCGCAGCTGATGCTCGTTGCAATTAATTTGGCTATAAGAGCACAGTGCGAGCAAAGCCAAAGCCTCATTTTCACTTCAGAGACTTCCACAGCCTTCTGAGAGAGTTGATGAGGGTTCCTCCAGCTGAGTTTCAGACAAAGAGTGAACGAGAGCGATCTCCCGGTCCAGAGTGTGTGACACGCAGCGGCAGACGGTCAAGCTGGGTTTCTCCCTTGCCTGGCGTCCTTTGGGTCCGGTACTCCAGAGCGGTTTGTATTGTTGCGAATTTCCTAAAAGAGCAACACGGTCGTCCAGCGCGTCTTTTTTAAGACGTTGCTCTGACTGTGCGTTTCTGGATGCGGTGGTTTTCTGTCCTCAGGTGATGGGCATGAGCACGGCACTCCGCGGTGGGCACTCGGGCAGATCTGAGGGTTACAGTGGGAGCAAATCTGCCGGCCTCGGGCTTGCGGACCTCTCGCTCCTCCACGCGCTCCATCCAAGCTTAGAGTGAGAGAAGCGCTCCATCCTCAGATGGCCACCCTCTCACTTGATGACACCAAGGCTCAGATGTCCACCGCTGCATCGGAGGTTGGGCTGTCATGGTCTGATGAAGGATTCCCCCTCCTCTGCTCCCTCCCCTCGGGAGCGAGTGTGGCGGCGGCCGATCTTGAAACAGACATGATAACCGTGCTTTCCCGGGCTGTTACGGCGGAGATGGTTTATCCCCCAGCCCTGCGGCTGGACCGACTAGATGCAGCTGCGGGCCTGTGGAAAGGAACCCAGTTGCATTGGCATAACAATCGCCTAGAGCTGTTAGCAGTGTTCCTCGCTCTCCGCCGTTTTTTGCCGGTGCTGGAGCGGCAACACGTGCTGGTCAGGACGGACAGTACGGTGGCGGTGGCGTATATCAACCATATGCGGGGTATCTGCTCTCGCTGCATGTCTCAGCTCGCTCGCCGTCTACTCCCCAGGAGTCATACGCGGCGCAATTGCTGCATTCCATTTTTCCCCACCGAGCTCAACCGTGCAGCCCATTCGCTCTCACGGCAGTTTCGCCTGGGAAAATGGAGACTTCACCCCAGTAAAGTTCCCCGCTTAACGAACCCTGCAGATATTCCTCCGAGGCCCTCAGCATCTGACTCAGCGGAGGAGTCAGGCGCTGGCCCGTTACGTTGTTGTTATGCCCACTGGTCAGCTCGCGTTCTGGGTATAGGTGCCCGCTATGTGCGATCCCCACTAGGCAATCCCATATGCTTATACTGCCACGGTGCAGTCCCCCCTCACAGGCGGACCCGTGTCTTCCCTCACAGTTAACCATCTTATATTCATATGCCTACTTCCCCTTCTCAGGGCTAGTCCATATGCTCTCTCGCTACCAGTCTCCCCACTTGGGTAGCAGGTGGCCTCCGCAGCGTCCTCCCTATCGGGACTGCGCGCTTTCCCAACGTACTGTCGTATTAAATTCCTAGAAATTATCTAGATGCATTTGCGACTCCCGAAAAATATATCTAAATCTGTAAATCTTCTGTTGAAGTGGGATAAGTAAGGGCCAGGGAACACGTTGAAAGACCGTGCCTCTGGTGACGCAGGTGTGCTCACGCTGTCTTTTGCCTGGTAAACCTCTCATCGGGGTCGAAGGTAAGGTTTAATCATTTTGCCGTTTTCCATACATTTCCCCATAGTGGAATTTCCACATAGCATTGAAGTTTCCCTCCCGAAGGGGAATGCTCCGGTTACTAAGGTAACCCTCGTTCCCCGAGGGGGGGAACGGAAAATGCTATGTTCCTTCGCCATAATAATTGCCCCTTAGCTGTTGAGGTGAAAGTCTCTTCCGCTAAAAAATGATGCTTTGGCTTTGCTTGCACTGTGCTCTTATAGCCAAATTAATTGCAACGAGCATCGGCTGCGCAAGCTGAAGCTGCCAACTCATTGGCATTTCATTGGCCCGTTTACATACTCTTTCAGATGACTGGCTTTCTGAATGAAATCCTCATAGTGGAAGTTTCCACATAGCATTTCCGTTCCCCCCCTCGGGGAAAGAAGGTTACCTTAGTAACTGGAGCGTTATACAATAACTTTCCTAATTACCCTAACTTGCCTAGTTAACCTAGTTAAGCCTTTAATTGTCACTTTAAGCTGTATAGAAGTATCTTGAAAAATATCTAGTAAAATATTATTTACTGTCATCATGGCAAAAATAAAATAAATAAATTATTAGAAATGAGTTATTAAAACTATTATGTTTAGAAATGTGTTGAAAAAATCTGCTCTCTGTTAAACAGAAATTAGGGAAAAAAATAAACGGGGGCTAATAATTCTGACTTCAACTGTACTGATGGTTTGCTTTTATATTTTACATGAGGCTATTATTCGTGCATAAACATATCTAGATAGTTATAAACATAACAATTGTTTGGGAAAAAAGGTTGGGAGACACTGATGTAAGGTGTTTTTAAAGGAAAGACTAAAATAAAACCGTAGTTTCAGATATTTATTTATTTGTATTTGCATAACCAGAATCTAAAAAAAGCATCCCAAGCATCAGTAAAATTAAAGATTAAACAATTAAATATCACAATACATGTATAAGATATGATATATTAAAACAAAATTCAAATCACAACAGCACTAGAATCTTTATTTGACAAGTTACTTCATCAAGACACCAATATTAGTAAAACTTACATTAAAAATTACATTTAGCTGATTGTCCCAACAGTCGTATTGCTTATTTGCTGGTAGATAATTTGAGTTATTAGGCATAAATGACAAGTTGACAGTATAGTTTAGATTATTGACAGTATAGATTATTTTAGATCTGGAGCACATTTCACCTAAAGCTTTATAATTCTGTAGTAATGAGTGGTGTATCGGTAGCTAAGCTGGATCCTTTAGTTTTGTTTAGGTTTGGTCTGGTTATTCGGTGGGAGAGGTTTTCCTAAATGATGTGCTGTAGTAATGCCGTAGGGTTTCTCCTTCAACTTCTCCTTAACCTCAGGCCGGAGACAAAATCCTCCTTGGAAGCTAAGGTCAAAATATTCAGTCGGAGCAAAGGACAGAGGCTTTTCTTCGAACACGCCACCCAGCCTCTCCCGCCATCCATCCAGCATGGCATCTCTTCCCTCTGGAGTCGTGTATGCAGGAGACCAGAAGATCTGAGGGGCGAGGACCTGGAACCCGCAGAAACGCAGCACTCCATTCTGTACGCAGTAAAAGGACATGGTATGATTGCAAGCTGTATTAGACTTCTGCAGTTTCCTGTTGCAATGAATCGCTGAAGCTTTTATCACGGTATACAGTATTATCATTGACTTAAGCTGCAAAAAGTTACTTTAACAGTAAACAGCATAACAAAAAGCACTTAATAATAAGTGAAAATCCGATTAACAATGGTCAAATCCTACTTTTATTAACTTTTAAACTAAAAAAACTGTTCTAACTCCTTATTTAAAATGAGCTGAAACATCACAATTTTTGAGATTTTGTTTGGGACAACGTAATTGTTTTAGCTTAATTCATGCATTCATTTTCCTTCGGCTTAGTCCCTTTATTAAACAGGGGTCGCCACAGTGAAATGAACTGCCAACTTATCTAGCATATGTTTTACACAGCGGACGCACCCTCAACATCGGGAAACACCCTGGACTCTTGCATTTACACACATACACTATGGCTAATAATTTTAGTTTATTCAATTTACCTATAGCGCATGTCTTTGGGAGAAACCGGAGCACTCGGAAGAAACCAACGGCAACATGGGGAGAACATGCACAGACTCTGCACAGAAATGCCAACTGACCCAGCCAGGACTCGAACCAGCGTTCTTCTTGCTGTGAGGTGACAGTTCTAACCACTGAGTCACCGTGTCGCCCGAGTTTTAGGTTCAATCCACTTAATTGTTTTTACGTTAATTTAATTGATTTGTGTTGAGGCAACATTAATGAATTGTGTGGAACCCATAAAACCTATTTTGTCTACACTGTAAAAAATGTTCCACACAATTGATTTGTGTAGGGACAACATGAAGGAATTAAGTTACTTATTGCTGTTTTCCTTTTTACAAATTTAAGTGGATTAAACATAAAATAATTAAGTTGTCCTAAAAAAACTAAACAAAATTGTGTTGATTTCAGCTAATTTGAAATAAGTAGTTTAAACAAACAGCAGATGTCATTTTTTGAGTGTAGAAAGCATTTCAAAAATAATTAATAGGTTCTTAAATGAATAGGTTCTTTCATTACCTTTAAAGTGAAATAATGGAACAAACACAGGAGGCTGAGAAAAATGCTCATTTTAAAAGAAATCTTCAGACAACATTTAGAGGTTTTTGCATATGAAATCTTCAAATATTCAAAAAATTAAGTTGCAAAAAAAGATTATCAAGTACAATACTTTTTTTAAGTACAGGGTGATTAAAAAAGAATACCACAACTTGAAAAACCGAGAACTCTGCAGAGAAGAAAAGGAGAGCTAAGCTCTTTCTGTTGTCGATTTAGGCGCAAGCTCAATTCTAAGACAAACAATTATCTTTAACTTGAGGGTAGGGCTAAGGGGAAGGGCTAGATACCCCTTGAAACAAAGATTTTTCAGGACCACACTCGAAACCAGGGGGTACGAAAATTTCCCGGAATACACCAGCTACAATGGCAGCATGGCACACGGAAGTAAGGAGATCCACAAATTAGTATTTTTTGTCATTAATATGAATTTTTACAACAAACAAGCACATGTTTTAATACATTTATAACAGCGTTCGTGTTTTTTATGCTTTAAAAAAACACTGGAATGAGGAATTTTACAGTGGGAATGAGCTTTTACAGTGTCTGCTATACAGTAATGTCAATGTTGTCTTTGTGTGTTTACATAGATAAATATGGCCACTGTGTAAACGCACAGTACAGTTACAATCATATTGCCACATTAGATTGCTATGATAACATAATATATGCCTTCAGTGATTTCCTGAAGATAAATACCAAAAAATAATGCAACTAAAATAACTACAGCAGCAAGAGATCATGATGACATATGATGACGTGTGCAGGTGCTGTAGTGCTGTCCCATTTGTTAGGGGTAAATTTTAAAGCCCTTTTCCTTCACCCTCTGTTTCAAGGGGCAAGGGGAAGGGGTACAAAAATAGAATTGGGATTGGGCCTTAATAAAGCTCTGAAGTTTTTAAGACAAACTTTGTTAAGTACTCTTCACATTGATTAATTACCCAAGGTTCCATCATGTTTCTTTGATTATACAGATTTTCAAAGTTGTGGTATTCTTTTTGAATCACCCTGTACAATACAATAAAGATTTATTAGTTTAAAAATACAACTGAATTTTATAAGTTAATATGTCCACTTAATAAAATGATTATGACTTGTAATCAGATTGTGGCTATTATTTTAATAGGTTATTAGGCATTAACTAAGAAATTATCTAAGGAGTTAAATTAAAGCTCTTCATCATGAATCTAATTAAATTAAAGGTGCTGTATGTAAGTTTTTGACTCTTCTAAAGCATAAAAATACAATAATATGTGTGCAGATATTTAAGAAACATCCCAAGTGAACATACTTGTTTAACTGACAAACAAGGCTGAAGTCAGATATTCTGCTTTGAAAATGTTTTTTTCCGTGCCGGAACGCTGTCTTTGTTTAGGTAATTTTCACATGCACATGCAAGTTTAACCAATTATAATTCAGCACCCCGGGTTGCCTTGTTGGAAAACAGCATATTTCATTCATTCATTCATTCATTCAGAAAGACTCTGAAAGCATGCGTCCATGAGCGAAATGCTACAGTGTAGTGGAAAGTATCAGATGTCAAAATAAGACAGATTCAGTTCCACATGACGTTAATTAGCAAATGACTTAAATATTAGGAACGTGAGCAGGTTACATCGCGTGTCCTAACAACACGCTGTGACGAGATTGTTATGAGTGATGAGCCATTTGGCTGTTTGCACCACAAAACACGGCAGAAATTTAAATACAGCCTTTCAGAAGCACAGAATATGCACTCACTCACAAAACGGTAAGGTTTAGAATCTATTTAATACATGTTAACCCTCTTTAACATCATTAAAGGTGAAGTGAACTTTCTGCTTTCAGTATATGGTAATACACGTCATGTAAAATGCATTCAAACTCGCATTGTTAGCATTTAGCACTGAATAAAGCACACGAGGCTTACCTGAGGTGATCTGTCATAGGTTTCTGTTGTTCAGCTGTGAGAAATAGAAGCCGCTTCTAATAAATCAATTCGAGGTGTTGGTTAGAACCAAAACTCCTTTTAATATGGAGAATATTCCCTCAATCGCGTGTCGTTGCTTTTATTTAGAACACAGTTTAAAATCCCTCAAACTGGCAACCCGGCGTACCTTTATTATGATTCAGGACTGCAATACCTAGTTCAACCACTGGGTGTCAAACTTACATACTGCACCTTTAATGTTAACTATTTGAGCCTCACAGGACAATGTTTACATTCAATAATAATGAGTCTATAAATACACACACAGAATTTTCTTTCAATATTTCAGGCCAGATTAGCATGTGGAAATGTTCATGTTTGAACATTTAAGATAATAACCAATTAAACCTCCAAGCATTTGACACTGTTATGAACACCACAGCAAAATCTGAATATTCTAAAAAATTAAATAATAAAGAAAAGTTACAGTGTTTTTGAAGAACCCACTATCCTTATCAATATTGTGAATGTTGATTATTACGATATATACTAAATTATTGAATATTGGCATGTCTAATCTGCTTTTCATCTATTGTAAGTGTTATTAATAAAAGTTTAATATTTGTATTTTTCAAAGATATAACGTTCAATAGAATAAGGAAAACTATAAAGGTTTGGAACCATTTGAAGGTGAATAAACTGTGAGAAAATGTAACATTTTTGGGTTAACTGTCCCTTTAAATATTTAGTCTATATGTTTTTTTTTAATCTGTATGATATTGTATGACACTGTTTCACTGTTAAAAATGCTTTCAGCATTTTTAAAAATATCTTCTTTTGTGTTCAAAAGAAAAAATAAAATACAAATAAAGTTTGTGACAAGTTTCGGGTGACTACCATACCTGTCAACCCTCCCGTTTTTCCCGGGATTCTCCCGTATTTTACAGTTCTATCCCGCTGTCATCCCGTAAAGGTATTTTCTCGTATTTTTTCTCTTTCTGAGAAGAGCTGATCCTCCCTATATGCAACCCATACTGCCGAACCACCAGGGGCCGCCCTTGGTCTTAAATATGAATCGGTTCTGTGCTTTCATTTTATTTAGGCATAGAAACACTTTGGAATAAACATAAAAACGGTGCGATTCATTTAATTTTCATTACAGGCGCAATTGTCCCTATGCAATCCTCAAAACAGTCAGTTCATATAAAGATGCATGACTGTCAGCTGATGCTCTCCATAGTGATAATAGACGCTGTTTCCCAAGCGGATTCTGTACTTACGTGATTTGATGCTGAACTCAAGTGGACACTGGGTTTTGGGTGCATGTTTAAACAGACATATACACATAATAATAATAATAATAATAATAATAATGGCGGTTCATTCCGCTGTGGCGACCCAAGATTAATAAAGGGACTAAGCTGAAAAGAAAATGAATGAATAAATAATATAATAATAATAACAACATCATCTAGACATGTCAATCTTGTTGGGTTTTCTTTTAAACACAACAAAATTCTGTCCTAAAGGAGCATAAACCGTTAGGAAAACAGTCAAATGCTTTCAATATAGATATGTGCAGTTTTAAAGTGACAGCTCTGTTATTTAATGTAATCAAACCAAAAAAATTAAATTTAAAAAATCGCTGCTCAGAATGTTTAAATTATACAGTGAAGAAAAATATGAGAGTTGATAACTTGATTCTATTTCTTTATAATAGCTAATAGTTTAAATTGCTAATTTATTTGCAGCTTTTTCTAATGTATACTAATTATTATATCCCAGATGAACATATTTATTTTTATTTATTTATTTAATTTTTTTTTTTTTGGTGGGGGTGGGGGGTTATCCCTTATTTTCACATCCAAATGTTGACAGATATGGTGAGTACATGATGACAGTTTTGGGTGAACTACCCCTTTAAATCTGTGAATAAACTATTCCTTTTTTCTTATTCTGTCCAGCAGGTGGCAGTACTAAATGTCTGACAGATACCAGACAAATTCTTATGGAGGAGCACAATGTCTTTTCACTATTAGGATGTATTTGCAATTATAGTTCAGTAGTCCAGACAAATTTTTCTTTTCTAATTGTTCACACAGTAATTATTTTTAAGACAGAATTTAACTTAAAAAATACATTCATGCTGTATATTTTGCAATAGAACTTACACCCAAAACAGAACAAACATGTTTTTTTAACTGCTGAGAACTCACAAACAATTTATAAAACCTTTAAAGTGTGTTTAAATCAGTGCCAGGATTTCTGTATTATGCACACAAATGAATATCGTCTGCACTGAATTTCTACAACATGTTCTGAACTGTATTATACAATGTACATTTTATGACATTTAATTTGTCTACAAGGTATTAAAACTCAGAATAAAAAGACCTAAGCTACTTGACGAAACAGCATTGTGGTACAGACTAAAACTTTCAGGTGAAAAATAAATGTGATGATGGCCTAGGAAACAAAGGCTTTGTTGTTTGAATCTTTAATAATGTAAATGCAAAATAGACTGGTATATAATGCAACAATTACGTTCAATTTAAAGTATTTTGTAACACATTAAGATGTTAATATTAACTTAGATTATTTACATTTATAATTAGATTATTAGTTTATTATTAGATAATTTTTTTTATTTTTTTTTATTTAGATGTATGCAGATTAGATCTATCTGCATATGTTCATGTGTAATTGAGAATAGCAAAATTAAGCTGAAATATTACACAAAAATCCTTATACATTGGAATTAAAACCAACAGGAACAGAACAAGCTGCTGCAATGAGTCTAGGAAATACTGAAGTTCAAATAATGAACTTGGTTCACAGTATCAGGAGATACAGGCGAAAGGTGACCAACAAAGCACTGATAGCTGTGTACATATTACCAAACTCACGGTTGTCTAAATTATATCAGGTTGATTTGTAATCCATTACATGAATCCATTACATTCTGACACAGTTTAACTGCAAAGAACTGAGTTATTGTCAAATTTCTTTTTACAATTTTCTAAACTATAGTGAATAAACTAATAATGTGAGAAATGTTTTAAGGGACAGTTCACCCAAAAATCTAAACTCTGTCATCATTTACTCTCCTTTTACTTGTTCAAAACCTATTTGAGCTTGAACACAAAAGAAGATATTTAGAAAGATGCTGTTTGCTGGTTGCTCATTGACATCTGTAGTATTTTTTTCTACTAAGGAAATAAACGGGTCTCAGCAACTGACATTCTTCAAAATATCTTCATCTGTGTTCAACAGAGGAAAGAAACTCTTAAAACATATAAAACCACACGAGGGAGAATAAATATTTAATTTAAGAGTAAACTGTCCCTTTAAGGCATCTGAATAATTGTTTGGCTTGACTATATGTGACACAGTTGTCTTGTAAACTCTGCAAAAACACATCATTAAAAGGAAACATGATAGACAGTTTCATTGTTCGATGTCTTTTAATCTTTCAGTTTTAACCGAGGTCTATTTGTATGAGAACTGACAGTTGATGGTTTTTTTTTTCTTCTCTGAAAACTAAAAGCTTTTCGTCTGAGGTAATGTTGAGCATTCTGTCCTATTTATAATTTTAGTTTGTTTATATATGTTTGGAGGCAGCACGGTGGTGCAGTGGGTAGCACAATCACCTCACAGCAAGCAGGTCGCTGGTTCGAGCCCCGGCTAGGCCAGTTGGCATTTCTGTGTGCATGTTCTCCCCGTGTTCGCGTGGGTTTGCTCCGGGTGCTCCGGTTTCCCCCACAAGTCCAAAACATATGGCATAGGTGAATTGGGTAAGCTAAATTGTCTTTAGTGTATGTGTGTGAATAAGAGTGTATAGATGTTTCCCAGTGATGGGTTGCAGCTGGAAGGGCATCCGCTGTGTAAAACATATGCTGGATAAGTTGGTGGTTCATTCCACTGTGGCGACCCCAGATTAATAAAGGAACTAAGCCGAAAAGAAAATGAATGAATGTTTGGTCCACGTTGCATTCACAAGTTTGCGCAATCTTTCCAGGGGTCTTCCAGCTAGCCCACCAAGGATTAGATGGCCGCATTCACACTTATTCTAATTAAGAGCATGAAACAGACAATTGGTGCCTTCTCATGTTGCTGGCTTTTCTTTTTTTTTTAAACGTGGCGCTCTCACTGAAAAAAACAACTCCCTTTTTAACCCTCTATCGCCACCTATGGGATAAGCAGCACATTGCATTCAACAACATTACAGGAAAGCTCCCATTTAATCCTAAATAGGCTAATTCTTTTAGCTTAGCTTTGCATAAATCATTGATTCAGATTAGACCATTAGCATCTAAAAAAAGAGAGTTTAGATACTTTTCCTATTTGAGGCTTGACTCTTTTGTAGTTGCATCATGTAATAAGAAACAGCTTTTTGCGTTATGCTTTCGCACCTCAATAAACTGAGGTATTCTTTAGGTTCACTGCTGTTCAAAAACAGTGATGCTGGTGCTAAACTAGGGCTCGGAGTGGCTGTATAGCTCAATCAGACTATTGAATAGCGATATTTTAGTCCCCTATAAGAGTGATTAGATGTCCCAATTTTCCAAGGACAGTCCCTTATTTCGGCACTACCGCGAGAACCATCCAGTTGAAGGTAGGCTAATAAAACTCGTTGTAGAACAAAAAATACAATTCAAACAGTCTTCATTAATTAACTTGTACATGTAGTAACAGAAGCTGGGATAGGCGGAATCATCCTGAATGGACTCATAACTGAAGCGCTTTCTTTGGCCATGTGTCCGCACAATCCTTCCCTCACATAAGCCTACAAAACAGTTTACAAAGTGTCCATCGTTGCAGAGTATGTATCTTAAGTAAATACTCTCGGTTATGGTTTATAGCTATGGTCAGCTAAAGTTAATCTCTATTTAAAGTATTTATTATAAAGCACTAATTTAGGAAGTATTGCAATTATATATATATATTGTGTGGTGAAAAAAATAAATGGGTCCCTTGGGTTTGCTATAGCCCCAGAGCCCAATGTGTTCTTAATGCGGCCCTGTACACACCCTAAGAGTTTACTTTAATACCTGCCAAGTCTAAACACACCCTTAGATTCTGAAACGAGTACAAAGGTTGATTGATTTCTCATGATATGTATGCCATTGATATCATATTTCACCTGTAAGGGCCAGAGGAGAACGTTGATGTCTCCATGAAGGCTATCATGCCGATACATGGACTCCGTTCCTCCAGTGGTGAAGGAAAGCATGGCCCTCTTATTCTGTTTTGAAAAGTGGATGACATGTTTGCTAAATTTGATCATCATTTGTAAAATAGGCTTCAGAGCTGTCAAGTGCACAAAAACGAGCTTTGGCTCTAAAGATTCAGACCTTGAAAATGCCGTTGTCATACATGTTCTGCATGCTGAAGGCAAATCCTTGAGTTAAGACTCGGTCGATCCAGCCCTTCATGATGGCAGGGATGGTAAACCAGTAGAGAGGGTACTGCAAATATATTACAAAGCATATTATTCTTCTGTGATCAAGCTTGTATAGTCTGACATGTGTATGTAGCAGGAGTGCAAAGTAATGAATTACAAATACTCAAATGACTGTAATGGAGTCATTTCCCCTCAGGAATTGTACTGTACTAAGTAGTTTTAAAAACCTTCACTTTTATTTGAGTACATTTTTAGTTCTGTATAAGTATTTTTACTCCATTTTTTTTTCTTTAACCTGCAATCACTACATAATTTTTTCTTTTTAGGGTGATAGGCTAAGGGAAGTTTCACAAACTGATTTTGAGAGGAGCATGTGATATGATTGATCGCAGCTGGTCTCTCATCTACAATCATTAGTTAACCAATTAGATTAATCCAAACTCACTATAAGTAGCCCGGCCTAAACTACTCCCTTATCTTTGTTTTCCGAAGAAACCCACCATCCACCCCATCTCCCCCTTTCCTCCTTTACCAGGGGGAGCTCTCGAGAACTACCTGATCTTGTACTCCCCTTACATGCTCATCGACCAGGCAAGAGCCCTGGGCTCAATTATCTCAGAGCTCAGGGTTCTCTCCCGGGACAGCATGCCAAACCTTCTATTATTATCAAGCAATATCTAAGTGTGAACTCTTGGGCCTAGTTTCACAAACACCGCTTAGATTAAGCCAGGACTAGGCCTTAGATAAATTAGGCTATTTAAACCACATTTATAAAATAGCCTTAGAAAAATATATTACTGGTGTGCACCTGGAGACAAAAAAATGACACTGACGTATTTTAAGACATCTCACTGCAAGTTATTTTGAGTTGAGACAGCTCAAACATGCAATTTAATCTTGACTAGCCTTAAACCTTGTTTGTGAAACCGGGGGTTGAAGTATAATAATCAGTCCTGTGATTCCTGTCCAATCAAATCCCACATTGTAAAATCACATCAGACAGACCAACATGTACAGGAAGCATTAAAAATGACAAAGACCTTGCTAAATATTTACATGCAATGACTGAGTGTTTAGACTGCATGTCACTGATTAGAAGATGAAGGATACCTACTGTATGAATGAATAAATGCAAATAAGTGCAAATAAATGCACTACAGAATGTTACGTTTTCAATCACATGGACAAATTGAATGTATACTCTGTTTGCAGCACCAACTGTTGAACACCTGTAGCTTGTTAGTCAGGGTTAAAAGTGCATTGACATATCGTTACAGCTATTTTTTTGCCCTATTGACCTTATTCTTGAATGCGGAAGTGTGCTCGTTTTTGCGATTGTTTTAGAACTTCCGATTCAGTTGCCTATGGGAGAAATGACTAGGAATAATAAACGGCTGAAAACGGTCAAACTACTCGCTCTACAAACAAGTGCTTGCATGACTGCACAGACAAAATAGAATAATACAATAAGAAAACCTCAGTTTGCAACATCAAGCAGCAGAACGAGCTGTTTTTAACGTCTAAAAACTAATGGAAGTGAATGAGACCGGAAGTCTCGAGCCAAAATGATTCAAATGCATGCATGTTAACACATCAACCTTTCACAGCATAAAGCTCACTACTCTTGAGTACTTTTCAAGGGGTTAATTTTTACTCATACTTTGAGTAGTATTTACAATACTTTTACTCCAATTGCTCCACATTTTATTGAGAGTAATGATACTTTTATTTAAGTATGATTTTTCAGTATGCTTTCCACCACTGCTAAAGAGCACAAGAAAACTGTTACCTGAAAGATAATCAGATCTGCCTGCTCCACCTTGTGCTGCTCTTCTGCAATATCGTCACTTAATCGACCATCTTTCCATGCAACCATCATCTCATTATTGTATACAAAGTGTTCAGGTTTCTGCAAATCACCTGCAAAGGTTACAGTAAAACAGTGAGGTAAGACTTTATTTGAAGGTTTCCTTGTTACACACATTTCAGATACTTATTATAGTTATAATTAAATATGCATAATTTCAAACAACTAACTCAAAACCTAACCCACATTCTAGCTGTTACGATCTCCAGCGATCTAGCTCTTGTAGATCGCTGGAACACACTTTCTATCATTTACCCGAACTACACATTTGCCACTTAACTGAACTACATGTCCCATTACGCACTTTACTCACATACCAGTCTCAGTTCACCCCTGATTACACTCAAACAGCTGAAGCTATTCAGAACTAATTACATGGACTAATATGGAGCCAGATCAGCCTCAAAAATAATACATTTACAAAATAAAATTCATACATGCACAGCACAATTCACACCTACAAAATCCAATTTGTGTTTATGTAACAATCATAAATATTTTCGCCAAATAAATTGGATTTGTGTATATTATGTATGGTGTTCTGAATTTACGAATTGGATGTGTATTTATGAATCGTGTTTTGAATTTACGAATTGTATTTGTGTATTTTTGAATTGTGTGTTTAATTTACGAATTGGATGTGTATTTATGAATCGTGTTTTGAATTTACGAATTGTATTTGTGTATTTTTGAATCGTGTGTTTAATTTACGAATTGGATTTGTGTATTTATGAATCGTGTTTTAAATTTACGAATTGTATTTTTGTATTTATGAATTGTGTTTTAAATTTACGAATTGGATTTGTCTATTTTTTAATCGTGTTTTGAATTTACAAATTTGATTTGTGTATTTTTGAATCGTGTGTTGAATTTACAAATTTGATTTGTGTATTTTTGAATCGTGTGTTAAATTTACGAATTGGATTTGTGTATTTTTGAATCGTGTGTTAAATTTACGAATTGGATTTGTGTATTTTTGAATCGTGTTTTCAATTTACCAATTATTTGTGCATTTTTTAATCGTGTTTTGAATTTACAAATTGGATGTGTGTATTTATGAATTGTGTTTTGAATTGACAAATTAGATTTGTGTATTTTTAAATCGTATTTTGAATTTACAAATTGGATTTGTGTATTTATGAATTGTGTTTTGAATAGACGAATTAGATTTGTGCATTTATGAATTGAGTTTTTGTATTCACAAATTGGATTTGTGTATTTACGAATTGTGTTTTGAACTTACAAATTGGATTTTGTAAATGTGAATTGGTTAGTGGATGTATGAATTATATTTTTTAATTGTATTATTTGTGAGACTGATCTGGCTCTATAGACTAAAAACACTCCAATTACACACACATTTTTACTGAGTCTTGTTTCCAGAGTGACATTACAAAGTGTTTTCCCTGTGTTGTCCTGCTGTGTTTTGACCCATGGTTTTGTTTACTGTTTATGTTGTTTTGCTACCTGCATCAATTTCTTCGCCTGTGACTACAACTACTCTTTTGTATTGCCCTCATGATACCCTTAGCGCCTGTTTTGACCTTTGCCTGCCTGAGTCATCTTTAAATAAACTGCATTTGGACCCTCACTTCTTTTGTCATCCGACTCCATTATAACCCTAACAATATATTAAGTATGTAATTATTTAATATTACTCAATAGTTAAAAGAATAGTAACACTCAACCTTACCTAAGAAAGTAATGGATTACATGAGGTGAATATATGGGTTAAGGTTAGGTTCAGAGGTAGGTTTAGGAATAGTACAGTAGTAATAGTAGTTCTTTTCCAGTTTATGTAACACCTATGCTCAGTACATTGTATTTACAGTGGATTGAGACCAAATTATTAGCCCTCCAGTGGAATTTGAATTCTTTAAAAAATATTTCACAAGTGACGTTTAAGAGAGAGAAGATTTTTAATCATAATAGAGTTAATAACAAATTTTTAATAACTTATTTCCTATTTCCTTTTCTACGGCCATGATGACCAAATATATATTTTTCTACTTATTTAGCTAGACAATAGTATTCAGCTTAAAGTGCATTTTAAAAGGCTTAACTGGGTTATTAGTTTAACTACACATGTTTGATTAATTAAGCAAGTTATTAGATAACAGTGGTTTGTTCTGTATATCAAATTGAAAAAAAAAAAAATCTTAAAAGGCCAAATAATATTGACCTTAATTCGATTTTTTAATAAGGTTTTTATATTTAAAAACAGCTTTTATTGCAGCCAACTAAAATAAATAAGACTTTGTTCAGAAGAAATAATATAACAGCAATTACGGAGAAAATGATAGATAGATAGATAGATAGATAGATAGATAGATAGATAGATAGATAGATAGATAGATAGATAGATAGATAGATAGATAGATAGATAGATAGATAGATAGATAGATAGACTTTTTAAAAAAGAATAATAAAAATAGTAAAAAATACAACAAAATTACTTGGAGTAAAAGTTTAACTATTTATCAATCTGCAACATAATCCATATATTAACAGTATCAGTGCTAAAATAACTAGGTGATTAGGTGTTTTAACTACTATGTACTTAAAATAACTTAATAATAATTATTATTTATAATGATCATGCAGGATTGTAAAAACACTTTTGGTGCTATGGAGGTGTTGATAGGGTTAAGGTTGTGAGCAGGTTTAGTTAGTTTCAAAGGTGGGTCAGGGCATACAGTAGGTCTAAGGTGAACAATGTAATTGTATATGTAATCACATGAAGTCATTGCAAGTTATTTTAGGTGCAAGCTTAAAACTTATATTCACAACAAGTTGATGGAATGAATAATTTAATTTTAAAAAGTTAATACAGTAATTAAAGACACTTAAAATCTGTCAATATGTATGTTTAATAAAAAACGATTTACGCATATTTTAATATTTACTTTATAATATAGTATCAACAATGATAATAAATACTGGGTAAATGTATTGCTCATCAATGGGACCTTATTGTAGTGACCTTTTTATTTTTTAGAAATTCCCTGCTACATGTCAGCAAATTCTTACCCTTAATATCCTCCGCAGTAGCTGAAGCTTTGAATTTCATAGCATAGAGATCTGACACAAGGACTTTGTAGCCTTTCTTTGTCAGAGCCTGAACGGCTACATCTCGCGCAGCGGCGTTGAAGGAGGCAGGACTCTGATGAGCATAAACTATCAGTGCGGTCTTCTGTGCTGTATACATCAAAACACACACACACACACACACACACACACACACACACACACACACACACACACACACACACACACACACACACACACACACACACACACAAACACACACACACACACACACACACACACACACACACACACACACACACACACACACACACACACACACACACACACACACACACACACACACACACACACACACACACACACACACACACAGGGGAAGGTGACAAACAGCTCGTTAGTGTTCAATTTGATATTGGGGATTTGATTTGAGACCAACAATAACAAAAACAGATTCATATCAAAGTTACAGCTGATCAGTTTCCCCTTCCCTCATCAACAAAATATCTTCTTTTGTGTTCGACAGAAAAAAACTCATGAAGGTTTGGAAGCACTTGAGGGTGAGCAATAGTGATTTATTTTACATTTTTTGGTGAATATCCCTTATTGAGTGTCACCTGTGGGCCACACTGGTCTTGAGTCTCATAGAGGAGCGTGTAAGTAAAAAAAGTGATGGGGGTCTGTGACACTTTGAGCTCTATTTTAACGATTTAAGGTTTGAGTTGAAAGCGCATAGCACAAAAGCACTTACAGCATGCATGAATCTGCTTTTACTATTTTAAGGATGGGAAAAACAGTCTGTAAGCCAGGTGCATGGTCTACAAGGGTTCTTATTCTTTTAATAAGTTATGGGTGTGCTTTGGACATAATCTTCATTGGACATAGTCTCATCTCCCATTTCCTTTAAGAGTCAGTTGCGTTTACATTTACATGGCTGACTTTGTAAGTAAAAAAAATTGAGAGCTTCACTAGCGAGAAAACAGTTAAAGCTCATATGTGCAAGGTTAAAGACCATCTACAGAACAAGCCTATTCTATTCAGCCTTTTCCTTTTGACTGTGAATTCTGGAAAAGGAGGTGTGTATAGGTGTTTCCCCTGGGTTGCAGCTGGAAGGGCATCCACTGTGTAAAACATATGCTAGAATAGTTGGTGGTTCATTCCGCTGTGGTGACCTCTAAAAATGGAGACTAAGCCAAAGAAAAATTAATGAATAAACTGGCTACAATCGAGCTGGATTCCACCAAAGCCCCCTGAGGTGAAGAAAGCATGGGTGGAGGTAGGAAAAAACACATGGTGCGGGTTGTGCCGAGTGTATAATAGGACCCTTTATGTTTGGTTTTGTTTTCTGTTTAGCAGGAGTCATGAGTGAGGGGCTGCTGTTGCCTGTTTGTTTTGTGTTCATTTTATTATTAATGTTGTTCAAACATTCACTGGTTCTCTTGAACTATGAGATTCAAACCTTGTTAAAATAGGCTTTGAGATCAAAATCCTTAACATACAGCATAGTCTACATTTTTTTTTTTACTTTTTTTTTTTGTTTGTTTACGCAGCAATAACACTAAAACAGAAGCGTTTTTCTTTCGTGTTTTGCATACAGACTGTCAATTTGTCCAACATCATCAGATTGTTCTAACGGGTGCAAATATAAAAATAACATCAGTTCTGCTATAAAATTATTAATATTTTTTTAAATCAATGTAACTTTGCCAAAGATTCTTATTAGGTAGTTACATTTACAAAACATGTACATTATTTTTAAACAGGATGAAATAAACAGGAAGAGTCATTTTACAGTGCAAAACACTCATCATATTGTCCTTTTACCACTATGTAATAAATAGGTAGGATAATTTTACAGCATTAAATACCTCATGGGATTGTCCTACCACTATAAAAAAAACAAGAAATCCATTCACCAGGAGCAAAATTTTTGTGTGCATTGTTCAGCTTGAAAAACATAATGCAATACTGCTGTGCACATGCACAGAAAACTCTAGTAGATCAACCTGAGAAGTAAGATAAAATAACACATAGTGTTGTTCAAATTATGCCTGTTCACATAGTGCCATGAAAACAATTAAATGCTGCATTATATAGTGCTGATGCCACTTTGTAAAGAAACACTATGCGATTGCTGGTATATAGTCCTGCAGTCTGCCAATGTGGTTTGGGTTTTTAAGTATCTGTTCATGCCTATAGACTGAACAGAGACTTATAGAGACTATAGAGTTTTTTCTTTACATATGTCACGATCACCAGCAATCTAACCACCATAGATCGCTGGAAAACATTCACATCGACATGAACTACAAATCCACCATGTTATGGACTACAGATCCAGTCATGCAATACACACACTCACCTGCTCCAAGTCATCATTGATTAGACACTCACAGCTGAAGCTGGTTTTGGACTGATTACTGCACTATAAATACAGCACACTAACACACAGTTGTGGCTGAGTCTTGTTATCTGTTTAGTGACATTAAACGCGTTACCTTTGTCTTGCTTTGCCATGTTTTTGACCCTCGCCTTGTTTGTTTGTTTTAAGTTGTCTGCTGCCTGCCTTGTGACCATCTGCCTGTTATTTTGACTACGACTCTGGATTGCCCTTATACATCTGTTTGCTCCTGTGTTGATCATTGCTTGCCTGACCATTCTGCTAAATAAACCTGCATTTGGATCCACACCCCTGTTGTCAGCGTCACATCATTGTTACAACATGGAGATGATAATGTTATTTTGAAAAAAAATTAAACATGCAGTGCTCAGCAAAAATAAGTGCAGCCCATTTTGAAAATGAATATTTTTATCCATTTCTCAGTCAATGTAGGCGATATATTTTGGTGAATTTGAACAAAACAGATTTATTACATAAGAAGTGCTTTCGCTCAGCACAGTGGAGATTTCTTTAGTTATATCGTTTAAGTTGTTTGATATGCGGTGACACGCAGTCAAATATTTCGCCGAACAGATCAGCCACTTCTGACGCTCATAAACAATCATAAAGTCCTCGTACTGCAGGAATTAGGAGGTTTGCTGAAGGTGCAGCTGTCGTGCAGTGAGGGGTTTGGGTCTTTAATAAACTACGACAGTTTGCGTTCATTGAACAGTACGAATCATCAATTAATCCATATTAAACACTAAACAGTCCCTTAAAAGTCACGTCTCGCTTTCAGTTTCGGGCTCACGCGCGTTTTGCACTCACACACAAGCGTACCGCGCCAAAGCCCAAGCGACACCTCTCTGACTGGCATACCTCTTCCAACCGGGTCAGGGCCGGTCAAGTGAACTGTGCCTGAGCCCGAATCAGAGCACTCACACTTCTCAAATGATCCGGGAAATGGGCCTGGGCACGGTTCGGATAGTGAGTACATCCTTAGATAAGCTCCAGATTTGGCTTCAGTACAGACTAATCTGATGTATATGGACCAATATAATATTGTAAAGCTTCCTATAGAAAATATTAACTTAAATGAGAGATTTGTGAGAGGTGTACTAATATATGCTGGGCACTGTAGCACTTTAAAACTTAAATGTCATAAATTACTGAATAAAATAAAATGTAAAAACTAAATTAAACTAAAACTTGGACAATGTACAGTATAGCCTAGTGCATAATGTACAGTAAGCTGCATGCAAGTGTTTAATTCCAAATATGGGCAAGGAATTTTAAAAACTGGGTTAAGATGTGGCGCATGATTTTGTTACAGTTACATCAGATTTGCCTTGTAGTTGAGATTATTACTGAAGAAAAGCATTTGCTCCCTCAGTTGAGCACTGACTGACCTATGCTTTGTCTGCTAAACATCCTCCCATGTCTGTCCAATCCTGTATGATTTTCTTTCTTTTGTGGAACATAAAAGACGTTATTTTGTTAAATGTTTAACAATGTTTTTCTCTTTTTTTTCATTCTTTTACAACCTGTTTAAACATTTTTTTATCTGTTTTTAATTATCTGTTTTTAATTTTTCTTGCACTTGTCTATTTTTATTCCTGTTTATGTAAAGCCTTTTGAATTGCCACTGTGTATGAAAGGTGCTATATAAATAAACTTGCCTTGCCTTGCCTAAATGTTTTGCTATTTATTTGTTCATTTGTTTAAGAAGTTAACAGTCACCAAAACCTTTTGATTTGCTTTTTCTGCATACTGCTGAAAAAGTAATACAAGTTTGATTAAGTAACGGACAGAACTGTCATGTTCTTTATTTCTTGTGCAGTTGTATGTGGTTGATATGAAAAAGCACAATTAATTCTTCACAATCAAACACTATCTATCTGGCAGCTTTATATTAAAATAACATCAAAAACATGTCAAAAATGCAAATCGACTTCCATGTAAAAAAACAAAAAAACTTGACCTCTATTTGACATCCACACATTGAAGCCCTTTTGACCATCAAAATAACAAGACAAAAGTATACTACACACTTTAAAATGCTGGGTTCCACACAATTGATTTGTGTTTGCACTGTAAACCCTAATGCTGTAACTGATTCATTGAATTGAGTTCTATTAACTTAAATCATTACAATTTGTTTCTCTTAATTAACCTTGATGAGTATTTAGAACTTTTTCTTATTTTTGGGTTTGTAAAAATTAAATATTTCAAGTAAGGTGAACAATTAAGCTGGTTTAATTTAGACAAAATGTCTCTTTTAAGTTTCATTAACTCAAAATCTTTCAGCCCAGGGATTTTGCGTCTGACGTCATCCAAGTTCACGTACGTGCTCATGCTTCATTCGTTTTTCTCAAGATGGCGGATCGGCCTCACTTCACACTACAGTAAGTAAAATATTTACAAATCCAAGAAATATTAAATTAATGTTTTAATCAATATAACCACAGTAACAGTTAAATCTAATGTAGAGTTGGTTAGAATGTGTTTACATGTGTTGCATTACAGAAAACGTGTTTAGCCTCACTTGTTGCTAACTAACATTAACATTACTGTTTAAAATGTTAGAATTAGTGTAACATATGCGTTAGCTGTAATGTGTTAACTCTGCATTTTAACAGAATGTGTTAAAGACAAAAACATTTGAAATCAGCAGATTTAATATTTTAAAGGGCACCTACTGTAGGTTACCACTTTTTCCAGATTTAATATGAGTCTTTTGTGTCTCCAGAATGTGTCTGTAAAGTTTCATCTCACAACACCCATCAGATTTTTTATTATACCTTTCAGAAGTTTGTATTTTGTAGCATTTAGCATCAGCTAGTGGTTTTTGTGTACTGCGCCTTTAAGGCTAGTCCTTCACGCCCACCGTTTCCACGTGCCTGGCAGCGGCTCCCTCGGCTGCATCAGACAACAGACAAACACGAAGGAATAAGATCTCACGTAACGTTTGTGAGGAAAAACTACAGTAAGAACTTTACCAATGAGTATTTGATGCATGTTGTGGAGTTGCAAGGATGAGTCACACACAATGTCATTACAAAGTTCACGCACACACACAAATACACACACACACACACACACACACACACACACACACAGACAGCGCGCGCTTAGTTTTGCACTGTTTTTGCACGCAAATGTGACGGGATACAGGTTAATCTCCACTGCTGTATGGATATCTGTTATGTTAATGTACAAAATAAACCTGATTTAACGTTCACAAACCGGGATTGAAGCGTCTTTTATAATTGTTCTGACACGCGGCTGTGTTGATGAAGAAAATCTGAAGTAAATCGCTGTAATTCATTACAAACATGCACTGTTTTAAAAGATTTTAAACTTGTAAAACTCACTCTTGATCACATTTGATGATGATTGATGATCCTAGCAAACTGAACAGACTTTTATTTAGTTTCCTGGTCCTGTGTCTGGTTGATATGATTATACGCGTTACTACGGAGACATGTTAATATGCAGCTGTCAATCAATTCGGTGGGCGGAGGGACCGCACTCCTACATCAAGTTGCGGTCGGTCTCAAAACCGCTCCAATTGGTCCACCGTTTTTATGTTGTTAAATTGAAAAAAAACACTGGGTGTGTTTATATCACCCCAATATGACGATCTATACACTATACCTTCACATATGTCTGTCCAAACGGCTTGAAAAGTAGATTTTTCACCATAGGTGCCCTTTAAATCTTGGCGCGAGGATGCCTTTCCTCACTGAGGCCTTAAATTTCTTTGTCGTCCTATTCAGTTTTAGAAATTTCAATACTGTTTAAGTTAAATCTGTTCATCGAATCGAAGCAACTGAAATGATAACCAGCTCTATTGCTAACCAATTTGGGGGTTAACGTTAGACATCGTGCAATTGTACTACTTACACTCTCAGCTGAATGACACTGACTTTGTGTACATACAGAATTGAAGGTCGGTTGTTGCTGACTACAAAAAGGTTCTTACCAGTTACACAAAATGGAGGCATATAAAAGGTGGGTAAAACATTAATTTTGACTATATCTGGCATATCCAGTTAAAATATTTCAGTATCCTTTACAATGATACTGCTTCTTTTGAAGCAAGGAAATTGAAACTTCAGCTGGACCATGATTTCAACATCTAATCTGATCAACACCTGGTTTTTATCCGAGGTAAAAATTAAATAAACAAATAAATAAATGAAAAATAATAATAATCTTAATTGTTTGTTTTGTGGTGTGGGTTTGTTTCATGAAATTCTCTTTTTTGTTTTTTTTTTAGCTGTTTGCAGGGTACCAACATGTTACAAATGAGAAGTTTCCGCACAAATTCTATGCACAAGTGGACCACCTATTTCGTTTGATGACAATTTTAAGGCAAACAGCATCCAAGACTGGCAAAACAGCAGATACCCTGGCTAATCTTTTGAAAGTTGATGATGAGCAGGTATGTTTGGGGTCATGTGTTAAAGTATTCATTAAAATAGAACTAGATTTTTATTCATTTTTAATTTTTCTTGATTTTCATCTTTGCAGGAACTCCATGATGTCCGCTCATGACGGACTACTGTTATCAGAGGTCTTTCGGTCTTGCTGCGTGAGCGTGACTTGGGATTCTTTTGGACCATCCTGGTAAGCCTTCATTCATTTTTTTCACAATTGATGAGTCATGTACAATTGGCAGTCATATTAATAATGTCCTAACATTAATATCCTTGAATGATATTTTCAGATTAATAATTCTGAAGTGCTGACTGAGGATGCTCTAATGGCCCTGCATTTACTGAGGGTCTCTGTTAACAATGAATTGGACACCACCCACAGCACACTTCCAGGCCGTTTTTGTCTTCTTTGGATTAATGTATGCTCTTCACATAATATATAGTAAAAGACTTGGCAAAACCTTTGAATTTGTGCAAAACGTTTTGCTTGGCATCGATGATAGAAATTAGAAAGTCTCCTAGCATGCAAACCTTAAAGATTGAGTTGATGTAGAGCTTCTTTTTTCACTCAATAAAGGCTGTCACTGGGGAAGTAACTTCAAAACATGTATGTACCTTTAATTGGTAAGGGTGCATTTTAGTATATATAGGGATAGTTTGCCCAAAATGTAAAATTCTATCATTTTCTCACTCTTCACTTGTTCCAAACCTGTTTGATTTTCTTGCTTCTGTTAAACAAAAAAGTTATTTTAAGGAAAGCTGAAAACCGGTAACTATTGACTTTAGGAAAACAAATACTGTGAAAATCAGTGATTACAGGTTTCCAGCTTTTTTTACAATAATGTTTTTAGTGTTTAACACAAGAAAGAAACTCAAACAGGTTTGGAATAAGTGAAAAGTGAGTAAATGACAATTTTTAGTCTTGGTTGAACTATGAGTAAATTCATATACATATACATATATATATATATATATATATATATATATATATACACACATACATACCATTTGATAGTTACTGTGCCAGTGACTTTTTTTCTGTATAGTTTAAACTAAACAGGAGTCACTTCGCAGAATGTGCACTTTTTTTTTTTAAGGAATGCCTCAAGACTGTAAGTTTTATACTTATTATGTATTATTAATGTATTATTATTTAATTTTGTCAAACTAACAGTTTTTTCCTTGAAGCTCTTTTGTTTGTGTTGTATTTGCATTTTGGACATTTCTTATTCCTTTCAGAATAGTGTTTATTTTAAATCTCATACTGTCTAATTGTTTTTAATGTTTAAGACATTTGTAATTGCATAGGGGGCAAAATTGAAGTTACTGTTGGACATTTTTTGTTTAAAAATAAATGTCAAAAATGGTATTGTCTGTTTGTTTGAAATTACAGATGTATTTTGATAAACTTATGGGGTTTACAGATAAAAATTATAGCTAATTTCATTTATGAAACTCAAGATGGAGAAATTAATTAAAAAAATGCTATCAAAATGTATGAGCTGGGTGACTAAGTATTTAAAGTTGGGATAAATAAATAAAAAAATAAGTTAATTGCTATTAAAATGTATGAACTGTGTGACTTAGTATTTAAAGTTGAGATAAATTAAAACAATTAAGTTAATTGCTACTAAAATGTATGAGCTGGATAACTTTGGTATTTTTATTTAGAAGTATCTTGCATGAGTGCAACAAACTCTAAACTAGATGTTTCTGTTTACCTAAAATAGAAAATTTCATAACTTAAAAAATTTTACGTAACTGATTACCTCAAATTTTTTGAGTTTTGCCAACTTATTCGGGATTACAGGGCAACATAAAGTTATTAAGTTAACTTATGAGTTTTTACAAACGTAAGTGGATTAAACTTTAAACAATTAAGCTGTCCCAAAAAACTCAACAATTGTGTTGTTTCAGTTTATTTTAAATGAGTAGTTTGAGCAAACAGCAAACATCATTTTTTCAGTGTAAGAAAATATTCATTAACTGAAAGGTTCAATTCCAGATTACCAATTTACACTGAATTTAATATCCCTAAAATATGTAAACTGGCTTGATGTCTAAACAACATCAAATTGACAGTCCTGTAATCCATTATTTTACATGCTTTTTCAGGGCAATGTTAGATGTCAATTTGACGTAATTTAGACATCAAGGTTGTAAACTGAAATCAAATTAATTTGCATTTCTTTAGGTGTTTTTGATGATGTTTTGACATCAAGTTACCCATTGGGTATCAAACTGATTAAATAATATAAAAAAAAAATCAAATGTTACTTACCCATTTCTTGTTGTTTGCAATCTCAAATTCTGCACCAGGATTAATGAGTGAACGCTTCTCAATGAACTGCCTTTATAACAGTGCAAACCCTCGCGTGTGAAGTGGTGTCTGATTCAGTCTCAGGTTTCAGTATCTGTTATTGTGTAACCTGCAGGGGTGTGAAGTAATTGATTGGTTACACTAGATCATTTGAAAAAAAAAAACTAAAGACATCTTGGAGACAATCTAGTTAAATATGTTCTAGGAAAGTAGCATGCAGGTATTTGGTGTACTTTCTAGCAAAGCAAAACAAAATAAAACAAAAGTCCACACTAAATACTGAAGGAGATAATAGTCAAATAATTGTGATTAAAATACTTTATTTGGAGGCCAATAAAAATGCAAAGAGCTTAGTTTTTACTGCAAACACAAAACATTTTAAATTTACAGTCAACAGTGTCATAAGAGCACATCTAATTCTATTAAAAGAAAACTTTTATTGTATATCATCTATTCAACAAGGGCGACACGGTGACTAAAATATATAATATAAATAAAATAAAAAAATCGTACAAATTTTACATCAATATTATGCCAGTATTCAATGCCATAGATTACATCAAATGCATTGTTTTGAACATTTGAAACGGCTTTGCTTTCAGTAGCTTTGAATTTAAATTGTGCATATGCTGCTATTCAAATGTATTAAATGTCATGTGTAACGTGTTTTAGAAAATTAAAGTCAAAAACAAAAGCATCGATGTCTCATCTGCATTAAGTTTTAGATGCTAATTTTAAAATCATGTTGTTGGAAATATGCAGGGACGTCTATTAGCATATTCATAGTCAAAGGTGTGCAAAAAATACCTGCTGGCATCTGAGGTGACACTAAAAATGGTTTGGCAGCAAGTCCAGTTCGCTTGAGTTTGATGAATCTGACAATCAGGAAAAGCTTGAAAAACACCTGGGGAAAGGCGAGGCGTAAGCTGTTAGTGCTTAGTGTAATCGAGCCTCAACTGTAAATGCAACTGAAGCCAGTCCCACAAAGGGAAACAATGAGTGTCATATGAGACCGAGCATCATCACAGGGATGGCAGGATGGTTCTGTTGTCATGACCATCTCTTTGGCTACCGAATTACTATTTATAGTCTACTTCAACGAAAGAGAAGAGCATCTTAAAACATTTAGACACAGACTTCCATATTAGCCTCTTTACTGGTGGTCAGATTCTGCTTGAATTCATTTATATGAATATTTGAAGAGTTCAGATGCAATAACCTCTAAGTGCTGTCTGAAATTTCCATAGAAAATAAACATTATTCTCATCCCCCTTTTGATTATGTTGAGATATTTTACTTTAAAGACCAGTAAAATGAGCTATTCTTTGCCATAAAAGTGATATTACTGAACATACACACAGGAGCCTGAAAAAAATGCTCATTTTAGAAGAAAAGCTCAGATGGCATTTAGAGGTTTTTGTATATAAAATCTTCATTTTATACAATAAATCAAACTAAACAATAAACCTGCACAGTATTGACAAAACTGACATTGGGATATCTTTTTTTTCTACAATATATATTGTGATATGAATATATGTTGATGAAATGGCAACACTTTTTGAAAATAATTCATAATTTTACATAGTTTTGGATGATTTTGTGCATCTGCATTAAGCAGGGCTGCACAATGTATTGTTTTGGCATTGATATCGCAATGTGTGCATCCGCAATAGTCACATTGTAAGATATGAAATGTTAAGTCTAAAATTATAGTTGACTAGGAGCCATAGAACACATGTGACTGTAGAATCACTGCTGAGTTTAACCATAATAGAGTGAGTTTATTATTTGCATGTGTTTTTACGACCTGTGACTCAGCATTTCAAGACAGTTTAAAAGATTTGTGCACAAATATTTATGTTTGGAGGTGTAACAAAGATTATCTATTCATTTACCTTTTTTACCTTTTTTTATCAAGGGTCGCCACAGCTCGAATGAACCGCCAACTTATCCATTATATGTTTTACACAGTGGATGCCCTTCTAGCTGCAACCCAGCACTGGGAAACATCCATACACTTTCACATTCACACACGTACACTAAGGACAATTTAGCTTATTCAATTCACCTATAGCGCATGTCTTTGGACTTGTGGGGGATACCAGAGAAAACTCACACAAACACAGGGAGAACATGGAAACTTCCCACAGAAATGCCAACTGACCCAGCCGGGACTCGAACCAGTGACCTTCTTGCTGTGAGGTGACAGTAACAGAAAGTTTTTCTTACTCTTAAACATTTTGTGTTGTTTATAGTTCAAATATCTACATTTCAAAGCGAAAACAAGATGTCAAAATAAAAATAAATCTAATAGTGTTATTCAAACATCTTGTAAAACTGTATTCATATAGCAATATTTATTGCAGAAAAAGTAAATATCGCAACATCAGATTTTTCCAATATCATGCAGCCCTAGCATTAAGTATAATAATAAACAAATTACAAGCAATAGAATGAATATACACATGAAATCAAGCAGTGCTTTGGTTTTCGATTGATTCTAATACAGAATCTCACAAATCAGATGTAAAACAACACTACAGTATATTCTTTCTATAAATAATTAAACAGACTTGGGTGTAACGTGTTCCACAGTAACGTGTTACTGTATTTTAATACCATTTTTGGGGAACGCAGTAATGTAACGAATTACATTTTACATTTGAGTAATTTGATTACAGTTATTAAAGTCAATTAATCAATGTAATTGCGTTACTTGCATTACAAATATAGTTTGTAGAAGAAAAAATAATTCTTTTAAAGCCCTTTTTTTCGCTGCAACGCCAGTTAACAAGCAAGCACTTGAACAGAAAGCATTCTACGACACTACTCGTCACCAAGGAGGACAGTGGTGCCCAAAAACACGGCAGCCCAACTCAGCCTTGCGGCAGTTCACATATCCCATCTGCTTGGGGCAGTTCACATATCTCATCTTTTGCACGTGTGTGCATATTGGGAGCGCATATTGCATGCTCGCATTTCCCAGGTGCACCAGTTGAAAACCACGAGTCAAGTGACAAAAACTAACCGATCAGCTTCATACTTTGGAATATACACATTTCGGTAGACTAAATACCTCAGACAAACACAGAACACCCAAACACTGAAGTGCTATTTCATACTATGGCTGTCAATGGTTACAGGTATCCAGTTTACTTCTTTTGTGTTAAGTAAAACGGGATTGGAACAAGTGAATGATGAGAGAATTTTAAGTTGTGGGCGAACTCTTTAAGTCTTTTGAATATGTCAAGCTGCTGTGATCAACCCATTATTTTTTTCAGTGAATATTAAATTACTGAAAGAGCTGCAGTTTATTTTGTATTTTACAGGTATATATTATGTTTTAAAAGTAACTTCAAAGTAAAGTAATTAATTAGTAATCTGATTACTTTTTACATTAAGTAATTAGTAATGTAATCAGATTACAATTTTCGAGTAGTAACCAGTAATTAATAATTGATTACTTTTTAAAAGTAACTTACCCAACCCTGTAAATAAATACAGTTAATATTTGGTAAAGCTACTATATAAATTCTTTGTGCCCAAATGGTTTAAATTTGCTTGAAATAGTTCACAGGCCGTAAAAAACACACCTAAAAGAAAAATGACATTATATAGTGTTAAACGTTGCAATGACTTCACACATCACGTTCTGAACTGTGATTCCTGGATAATTAAAATGATACCCCAACTTGACTTTGAAGATCCTGCGATGTGACTATCGCAGATGCTGAAATGATATACTGTGCAGGCCTAAACTTAAGCAGAGCCAAATGTAATAGAACTGCTTATACTTGTCTTGTTTGAGATAATAATACATTTTAAAGAATAAAGTGAAAACAAAGTGAGACTACTGCTAAAATAAAAATGCCAAAAGAGGCCAAAATTAAATACTGTTTATAGTTGGTGGCACAGTGGCACTGTGGTTAGCATTGTCGCCTTACAGCAAGAAGGTCGCTGGTTCGAGTCCCGGCTGGGTCAGTTGGCATTTCTGTATGGAGTTTGCATGTTCTCCCCGTGTTCACGTGGGTTTCCTCTGAGTGCGCAGATTTTCCCCACAGTCCAAAGACATGCGCTATAAGTGAATTGAATAAACTAATTTGGCCGTAGTGTATGTGTGTGAATGTGTGAGTTTATGGATGTTTCCCAGTGCTGGGTTGTGGCTAGAAGGGCATACGCTGCGTAAAACATATGCTGGATAAGTTGGTGGTTCATTCCGCTGTGGCGACCCCTGATTATAAAGGGACTAAGCCGAAGGAAAATGAATATTTATAGTTAAGCATTTGCAGTTAAGCGCCGTTAGCATTATAAGTGAGTGTTAAAGTCAGTGTTTGAAGAATTGTATATATTTATTATTTTCCTCCATTTTGTATAGTGTAGTAGTAGTGGAGATCTTTAACTATTTTAAATTAGTAATAATGTACAATAATAGCCATTTAAAACATTTAAATGTCAACAAACATATTTTAAAACAACACTCAAAATATTTGGCTTTTTCACTTTACCTCCCTCGTGAATTTCTGAGAATTCAAGATTGTACACTAGTCATACACAACTTTCTTCTCAATATGTAGTTTTAGGTAAGCCATATTCATATATTTACACCAAAACAACAAAATAAATTATAATTCATAATTCCTTTACTGTAGTAAAAAAACGCAACTTAGAGGTCAAGTTGGTTTTATATTCGGATATTCAGACATTCTCCTTAATATAATTTCAGAAAAGTATTCTTTGCAAATTCTAAATAGGGAAATCATATAAGCAGCCAATGACTATCAAAGTACAACATTGTTCACAGACAATTAGATAGTGTTAATGTTGTTTTAAAGTCATATTTGCATGCTAATTCCGATCGAATATTCAAAGTAACATGGTAAACAATAAAGAGACTTCTAGATGAACGAATTTGCGAATATAAAACCAACTTTACCTCTATAAACGCAACTGGGTGACAGACAGGAATAACCTGTATATTGTCAACACTCCGGTTGTCTGCACTGTACACGCTAATGCAACTTGAACTGTGAGCATACGCAAATATGTTGTTTACAGCCGTAAAGTTACAGCTTTCATAAACTCCCAACAACAACTACAACAGCAAAAACTGTACAGCTACAATAACTTTAGCAAATAATAGTAAAAGGGCTATAAACAAGTAACATATAGCAAATAAACGTCTATATTGGTCTCATGTGCCCTTTAACACGCATTGGTATACACTAACACGTATTGCCATCTAAAAACCATGATTTAACACTTACTGTGACACTTTGCAGTCGAATGGTGAATCGGCAAACTCTCTGCTACCACATTTGTATTCTGTACTGTACTCTCTTTCTGCACACCCGCAGGGTGCATAATGGGCGGAGACGAGCAAGAAAGTCCATCAGGAAATCGAGTGTGACCATCGAAATCTGTGACCCTATAGGGCGTAGTGTTATGTAAATATATAATATACATATATAATATTATAAAGTTAATATAAATATTACATATATCATACAATTACATGTTTTAAGACAGATTTATGTACATTTGATGTATGTAAACAATATATATATACGCGATTAATATATAATACATAAATGGTTATACAGACATAAATTATCGTTTTAATAATCAACACGTGTATTTTGGGCGAACAAGTAAGCATTTATGATCTAAATACGAATAAACAGCTATTTTAAACAAATGTTTCCTATACACTACGCCCTATAGGGTCACAGATTTCGATGGTCACAGAATATGGTGTAACACCGGAACCAACTGTGGCGTTTTTTAGGTAAAATGTTTAGGTAAATTCAAAAGAAGAAGAGATAATTGAAATTTTAAATAGTGACAAAACAATAATAACAATAATAATAATAATATTAATAATAAAAAAACAGAAATAAAAGCACGTACTTAGTTTTGATTTCATCTGGAGAAGAAAGTATTAGGAAAAATTCTATAGTAAGAGATAAGGAAGGTGTAATATTAATAATAATAATAATAATAATAATAATAATAATAATAATAATAATAATAATAGTTAATTAATTAAAATGCAAATATTTGTTATTTCCTTTCCCATCAAAATGTAAAGTACATCTTAAAATAATGTATGAAATTTAGCGATAAGGAATTAATTTCTGAGATTGATTTAATATGCATTATAATGTTTGAAAAGTCTGTAATTCTGATGTAAAAAAAACCTAATAAATGATTTTGATTTAGAGTATGTATAGTTGAAGAAAACAGGAAACATTTGCTTTTCCATCAATTTCTGACATTTAGAATGCATTTGGGAGACAAATGTAGACAAAGTGTAATTTTAAAACAAATAAAATACTTTACTCACAAATGTGAAGTGTTGAAAATAGCACCCCAGTTCTTTAAAAATGAGGTATAGCCTTGTACAAAGAAGTCTTAAATTATCCACTGTAAACAATGATTGCGCCAATTAGTTCACTCATTTATTCATTTTCTTTTCGGCTTAGTCCCTTTAATAATCAGGGGTTGCCACAGCGGAATGAACCATCAACTTATCCAGCATATGTTTTACGCAGCGGATGCCCTTCCAGCTGCAACACATCACTGGGAAACACCCATACACTACAGACAATTTATCTTACCAATTCACTTTTAGCACGTCTTTGGACTTGTGGGGGAAACCTGAGCACTCGGAGGAAACCCATGTGAGCATGGGGAAAACATACAAACTCCACACAGAAATGCCAACTGACCCAGCCAAGGCTCGAACCAGCGACCTTCTTGCTGTGAGGCGATCGTGCTACCCACTGCACCACCGTGATACCCTGCGCTAATTATGATTAAAACTTAATATTTTGAATTAAGTTAACTTTTCTGGATTAAATGAGTTGAGATAAGTTATATTTCAAAGGAAAAACTCTTAATGTTTACTTATTTCTTCTGAAGGGGAAAACAAAACAATATTCTTACTTGATCCATGAATTTGAGATGTTTCGACTAGAAACGAGTCAATGCAAAGTAACAAAAGCATTTTTTTGCTTTCTGATAATTTCATATCTGTACCTAAATACTGTTAGACTGTCAAAATAAAAAAAATTAATAGTGCTATTCAAACATCTTGTGAAACTGTATTTATATCGCAATGTTTATCGGAGAAACATTAAATATTGCAACATCAGATTTTTCCAATATCATGCAACCCTAGCATTAAGTATAATAAACAAATCACCAACAATAGAATGAAGATACACATGAAATAAAGAAATGTAAAGTGCTGAAAACAGCACCCAAGTTAATGTCTTTAAAAATGAGATATAGCCTTGTACAAAGAAGTCTTTGAAAATAATGCACTGTAAACAATGATTGCGCCAATTAGTTAATAAGTTAACTTACCTGGATTGAATGTGTTGACATAACTTGTATATCAAAGTTTTACTTTTAGACTTAAAAAAAGAGTCAAATTATTTGTTTAAACCCCTACATTATGGTATGGTATGATTACTGTATTTTTACCTTATTTCTTCAGATTTTGTACTGATTAATCTCTTGTTTGGCATTCTGATTCTCTGTCAGTGTTTGATTAATATGAATTTACTATGGAAATAAAAAAAATGTATTGTGTCAAAAACTATTAAGGAGTTGGGGCATTTTATTTCAAAGTGACAATATAAAAAACATTTCTATTATTTACATAATATCAGAAGCCACAGTTTTTTTGCATAAGTAAATTAAGTCTGTTGTAAGATTTATATAGTTTGACATCATTTTCATGCCAACAAAGCACTGATAATGAAGTGCTGCTGGGGTGATGTGTTATTTTATGCCAAAACCAAAGTGAGCACCTCGGTTCCAATCACAAGAAATAGCTATTTCAATGCCTTAATTACGTATCACTGCAGAAAATTGTAGTAATACTTGAGCCTTTTTTAATCAAGACTTCTATAATGAGCAGAAGTAGAGAAGGGAAATTAGGCTAAAAAACATATATACAACAGTTCTGTCTGGTTTTTGAATCTGACTAAATGATAGCCGTGCGATATTCTGCGAATCTCCACTGCCCTTTCACGCTTGTGTATTACTCCGCCGACATACAGTAGACACATACATACAGTTTGACAAATATTCCTGCTTCTGAACAACATAATGTAATTTTGAGGCTTTTGTTAGTCATGAATGTAGTCGTGTAGATTGCAACTCAGTTTATTTATAATGATAGTGCCTATTTTAAAATATTTATAATTTCGGAGCATCGGATTCAGTGAATCGGCCGCAATCAGCCTGTCTGAGCAGACCAAAGAAAGTGACGGCCACAAGATGGTGACATAGACCGCGTATACCACATAATAAGTCCTTAAGAGAGAAAAACAGCATTTTCTCAGTGTAAGTTTCAAACTATAGCTACATTCTGAGTCGAGCTTTCTCTTTTGTATTTTGTAGTGCTTCATTTATACCACAGTAACTGCTTTGCTCTGACTTTTTAGGGTTTAATTATTGGGAAATCCAGATTGCAACAGAAAAATACTGTGAAATCTCCGTGACTGATTAGCCTTATGATCTTAAAATGTGAGCAAAAAATGCTTGTTTTGTCATCACATTAGACATTACGCTAGGGAATCATTCTAATACTAGCTCTAAAGCAGAGATGCCCAAAATAGGGCCCGCGGCCAAGTTGGCCCATGGTAACCTTTGATTTGGCCCACCATCCCATCTGAGAAGAGAGGGAGAATGATGGGGTTGATGGTTTAGAGATCGTCATTTCAAATTTTATGTAACTTTAATTGGTTTGTTTTATTGTTAAGCTACAAAAAAATTAACTGAAAATAAATGTTTCTATTTAAATGGTTTAAATAAATGAGACTTTGGTGAGGGAATCAAGGTAGATTCTGCCTGCCTAGTGTATACAGCACTGAACTACACTGTTATCTGATTGTTTTTATTGCAATACATTACAGTATAATAAAGTTATGCTGCATTAGTTAATATGATTCAAAGTAATGCTTTCTATTTATTTATAAATATTATGTAATTAATTAGAAAATTACGCATGGAAACTTTAATGTAATATAGTTTGGTATATTTATTTTCGGCCCATGGCTCTCAATGCTATTTGGATTTTAGCTCTTCATATGAACATTTTTGGGAACCCCTGCTCTAAAGTGACGTTTGTGAACCGGCAACGGTTTCTGCTGTCAGCAGATGTGAATGAGTGACAGAAGAAAGTAGTTCCTAATACAAAAGGGTTTTTAGACTCTCCATGTTTGATTTTCTTTTTTATACACATGATTATGCTGTCGAACTGTTGTTTAAACGCAATATTACACAAGTAGCAATGCGATATGGCTGTATATCGGTGGCCTTGAGCCAACGCACTCCTCCCACCAGTGCTGATATACAGCCATATCGCACTGCTACTCACGTGATATTGATTATATATACAGTTGAAGTCAGAATTATTAGCCCCCTGAATTATTAGCACCCCTGTTTATTTTTTCCCCAATTTATGTTTAACAGAGAGAGGATATTCTCAACACATTTTTAATCATAATAGTTTTAATAACTCATTTCTAATGACTGATTTATTTTATCTTTGCCATGATGACAGTAAATAATATTTGACTACATATTTTTCAAGACACTTCTATACAGCTTAAAGTGACATTTAAAGGCTTAGCTAGTTAAATAGGCTAACTAGGCAGGTTAGGGTAATTAGGCAAGTTATTGTATAATTATGGTTTGTTCTGTAGACTCGAAAAAAAAAATTAGCTTAAAGGGGCTAATAATTTTGTCCTTAAAATGGCTTTTAAAAAATTAATAACTGCTTCTATTCTAGCTGAAATAAAACAAATAAGACTTTCTTCAGAAGACAAAACATTATCAGAAATACTGTGAAAATTTCCTTGCTCTGTTAAACATAATTTGGGAAATATTTAAAAAAGAAAAAAAAATCAAACGGGGGCTAATAATTCTGACTTCAACTGCATATGTACTGTGTGTGTATATATATATATATATATTTGAACAGTTGTGTTTACACATTTGAGTAAGTTACTCATCCTCTCTCCTCTGAACATGGGCAATTCTGTGGATATATGCAAAAGTATTGTGACCAACTCGATGAAGAGATGTGGAGGAACACATTTGCATGTTCAGAGTTATGTTTAAGTGTGTGCTGCAGCTTATGAGATGCCCTTTAAAAGGAGTACCATTGTAGTACCAAAATCTGACTCACCGGTTGCTTAGCTCAATAACCTTCACATGCAAGCACGTCATATAGCAAAATACATTGCTTGTCGGTAACTTCACAGCAGGTAAATTCACAGCAGTTTATCATAAGCATTTTATCAATCATTTTTTTCCACAGTTGGAACTAAGAAGGAACATAGAAATGCTGTCTGACTAACATGCAGCAGCTAAATGTGTCTGGACAAAGGATTCAAAGACTTTTTGTACACTGTGTGGATGTGAATGCGTCATCTGCATCAGAATGTTCTGAACTTGTACATGCTCAGAGTGGCAAATTTCCTTCTGCGTTCATACAGAATATAGGGAATTTGTCAACCATAATTGGTGGAATAAATTTATTGTCTTTTTCTGAAAAATTGCTGATAAATTTCCAGAAATGTCTGTATATGTGTGAAATGGGCTTATGTCACTCTGCTTGCTTGGAAACATTTTGGGATCCCCAGAGGAGCTGGAGGAAGTGTTTGGTGTCCCTTGCTGAGACTGCTGCCCTCATGACCTGGCCCCGGATAAACGGCTCACGATGGCATTTCATTGTTGCCTCTTCTGAAGCTGGGATTCTGTGTTAGGACACCTGTGAGCCTACAACCGAACACATAGCAGACTGCATGCCAGGATTAAAGAGAAACAAAAGGTTAGACGATTTGATATCTGTTTACAAACAGAGGAGGGGAGGAGGTGGGAGTCTATAGTTTGCTTAGACGTGGGCAAATGTGAATAAGTAGTTGGTTATGTAAAAAATGCCATGAAATAGAAACACATTTAGTTTCTAAAAAAAAAGATGCATGTTTTCTTTTCAACTAGTTTAAGCGGACAGATGCAGCACAAACCTAACTAAACAAAAAAAAGTCAATGTTTATAAAGAAATCAAATAAAATTACAGATTGTATTGTACTTTATTAATATCTTTCATTGTTATTCATTCTTCTATTTTTTAAAAAGTGTAATTCCTGTCGTCTCAGAGTTAGAGTTTAACTAAGAACTGGAACACAGGCAGGGATGGGCAAAAATACTGTACATTGAAATGTATTTTAAAATAAAATACCAAATACATAAATTTTAAGTGTATCAAAATAAA
Organism: Danio kyathit; assembly: GCA_903798195.1. Taxonomy (NCBI): domain Eukaryota; kingdom Metazoa; phylum Chordata; class Actinopteri; order Cypriniformes; family Danionidae; genus Danio; species Danio kyathit. The sequence continues at coordinate 73,164,907 of LR812525.1, read as the reverse complement.
CAACAAAATGCAGCAGCCACAAATGTATCAAAATAAAATACTGTATTTTGTTTTAAAATACTACAAAATACTTTTAAAATGGAGCATGACATTTCTTCACAAATTTTGCAGCAAAAGCATTAAATCCATGTCCACTTTTGCTATTTTAAGGACAGAAAAATACACTCTGCGCCACAGTGCATGGTCTAATAGGTTTGTGCTTATTCTCTTAACAACTTTTATCTGGTCTATTGCAGAGTCTATTTTAGTTCCTTAAAATAGCAATGCGCCAACAATGCCTTAACACACCTCTTTTCTAGACCGGAACACCCATGAGTCCACAAAGTGACGCCAAATGGATTTGCTATTTAAACAACGAGGCGGAAAATGGGAAAATTAGGCTTGCGTTGGTCTGAAAATAGCAACAAATCATGTCAAACACGTCTTGCGCCTTAATGCGCCGGCAGGCTGACAGCAGATCAATACATCACTACAGTTTGTACAGCTGTTGTACAACATGATGTACTTTTAAGGCTTTTTAGGCGAGAATGTAGTTCCCCATCGGGAGGGGAACTTCACTGTTATGTGGAATCTTCCACTATGGGGATTTCGTCAAAGTCCAATCATCTGAAAGAGTACAAAAACGGGCCAATAGAATGGCAATAATTGGCAGCGTCATCATGCAGAGCTGGCGCCACTTACAATTAACCTTGTATAAACGCTGCACGCTGTTCATATTCCGGGCGAGCTCAACCATGCAGCCGATGAGCTCTCATGGCAGCCTTTATGTCCAGGAGAATGGAGACTCCACCCCGAGTCCATCCAGCTGATGTGGGCGCGCTTCGGGGAAGCCTAGGTCGACCTGTTTGCTGTTTGCAGAAAACGCCCATTGCCAGTGGTTCTTTTCCCTGACCGAGGGGGCTCCCTCGGCGCAGATGCACTAATCCACAGCTGGCCTAAGGGCATGTGCAAATATGCATTTCCCCCACTGAACCTGTTCGTGGAGTTACTGTGCAAGGGCAGGGAGAACGAGGAGCAGGTCTTGCTAGTTGCGCCTCTCTGGCCCAAACGGACCTGGATATCAGAACTCTCCTTCCTTGTGATGGCCCCTCTCTAGCAGATCCCTTTGAGAGAGGACCTCCTCCCTCGCCCAGATCTTTGGAACCTCCACGTATGGTTTCTAAACGCAGCGAGGAAGACTTAGATAACTTACCGATGGTGTTGGTTAGTACCATCACTCAGGCTAGAGCACCCTCCATGAGGCATGCCTGCGCCCTGAAGTCTATTCACTGAGCGGTGCGCTTCTTGCTGAGAAGACCCCTGAACTTGCCAGATCAGCATTGTGCTTTCTTTCCTTCAGGATAGGTTGGAGCGCAGGCTTTCGCCCACCACACTGAATGTTTACATGGCTGCCATCTCCGCTCACTATGACGGGTGGGTGGCAGCACTGTAGGAAAGCATAACCTCATCATCCGGTTCCTCAGAGGCGTGAGGCGATTAAATCCACCCCTCCCCTCTATCATGCCCTCTTGGGATCTCGCTGTAGTGCTTACGAGCATGCGCGGAGATCTGTTTGAACCACTCGACTCAGTATCCTTGAGATTTCTGCCCTTGAAGAGAGCTCTGCTGGTTGCATTGGCATCGATTAAGAAGGTCGGGGACCTGGAGGCGTTTTCGGTCAGTGACTCGTGTCTGGGGTTCGGGCCAGCCTAGTCACGTTGTCCTGAGACCCCGGCCTAGGTATGTGCCCAAGGTTCCTACCACACCAATTAAGGACCAGGTAGTGAGCCTGCAAGTGCAGCCTGCGGGGGAGGCAGACCCAGCTCTTTCATTACTGTGTCATGTTCGCGCTTTGTGAATTTATGTGGACCACACTCAGAGCTTTAGATCCTCTGAGCAGCTCTTTGTCTGTTACGGTGGTTTGCAGAAGGGAAGTGCCGTATCTAAACAGAGGTTGGCTCACTGGATAGTGGATGCCATCTTCCTTGCTTACCAGAGCCAGGTGAGATTATGGTCATGGTGAGAGGAAATAGCAGCTACGTAAACCTTCAGTGTGGAGGGCGACAGCCTCCTCTCCAACCTACCCTGAAGGAAAGAAAGCACAACGCTAATCTGGCAAGTTCTGGAGTCTTCTCGGCGAGAAGAGCACCACTCAGTGAATAGACTCCACTTCAGGGCATATGCATGCCTTATAGAAGGTGCTCTAGCCTGAATGATGGCAATAACCACCGCCATCGGTAGGTTACCTAAGTCTTTCTCGCTGCGTCTATGGACCACACGTGGAGGTTCCATAGATCTGGGCAAAGGTGCCAGATGGTGCCCTGTCCTTGAGAAAGAAGGTCTTCTCTCAGAGGGATCTGCCAGGGAGGGGATGCCGCGAGGAGGGAGAGTTCTGATATCCAGGTCTGGTTGGACCAGAGAGGAAGCAAATAGTTCAAGCTAGGCTTCTCCGAAGCGTGCCCATATCAGCTGGATGGACTTGGGGTGGAGTCTCCATTCTCCCAGAGCTAGAAGCTGCCGTGAGAGCGCATCGGCTGCACGGTTGAGCTTGCCCGGAATATGAACGATTTCAGCCTCGTTTGACTCCAGAGGAGCAGACGGCGAGCGAGCTGAGACATGCGGCGGGAGCGTATACTCCCCATGCGGTTTATATACGCTACCGTCGCTATGCTGTCCGTCCTGACCAGCACGTGTTGCTCGTCCAGCACTGGTGAAAAGCAGCATAGAGCAAGAAACACTGCCAACAGCTCGAGGCAATAGATATGCCAATGTAACTGGGTTCTATTCCACAGGTCCGCAGCTGCATGCCCACGACACATGGCCCCCAAGCCTATACTGGAAGCATCCGCCGAGAAGAGGACATGCTTGGACGCCTGTCCTAGGGGTAATCCCGAGGACGAATGCATCAGATGATGCACTTCTGCATAAGCATTCTGAACCGCCGCTTGTGAAGGCAGTGGTTCAAAACATGCAGATCTAGGATTGGCCGTAGCCCACCGCTCTTTTTGGGTACAATGAAGAATTAGCTGTAAAACCTGCTCTCCATCTCGGCTGGAGGGGCCGGGTCAATTGCATCCTTCGCCAGGAGGACAGCAATCTCCTTTCGCAAGACAGGGGTGGACACAGGGCTGACCCTGGTAAAATACACGCCGGTGAACTTGGGAGGCCGTTTCGCGAATTGAATCGCGTAGCCGAGTCTGATCGTGTGAATGAGCCATTGCAATGGGCTGCCCCGTGCTAACCAGGCAGGCAGAGCCCTCACAAGTGGCTTCAACCCCTCTGGCTCAACCGGGGAGCGCTGGGGTCCCACAGGAAAGCGGGAGGCGAGAGATTTACTCTTGTCTCTCACCCAGACTCCTGAGGAGGGGCGAGCCACTGGCGAAGTGCACCGATCCTGCAAGCTGGAAGGCATAGCGTCCCAGACTGGCAGTGTTCAGGCTGTCACATCCGGAAAAGGGGAAAAATGCTCTTTCTTTGAGATTTGGGTGGCGTTGAAAAACGCCTTTGATTTTATTTGTAGAGCCTGGCCCTCCGCCGGGGAAAGACCCTCCTCTTCTCCAGATGGCCTATCTCAGGGACGCTTTGTGGTGCGTTTACCGGATTAACAGTACCCTGTGTTGGGGGCTCTGGACGCCTGTGGGGTGCTTGGTGCTGCCGCTTGGCTGGAGGCACAGGCGGGGGCAGCAGAGCAGGTTTCGAAGCCGCAGGCGGGCGCCCTTGGCAAGGAGCAGTGTATGTGGATGGCTCGGCGGGGGGAGCGGTCTCACGGTCCCACTGATAGATGACCTTACCCATCACATCCGACCTATCCTTCACTGCCGTGAACTCCTGGGTGAATTCACTGACTTTGTGCCAAACAGGCCAGCCTGCAATATGGGCGAGTTAAGAAAGCGAAGGTGCCCTCCAAGACTGTGTGAGCCCCCCCAGGAAGAAGGGGACGGGAGGCTTTGAAGGTTTGACCTTCTTAGTATCCTCCACGTAGCACCCATCTAGCCGGTCCATCCATCTAGATGGTTCATCCTCCAGCCCCAAGGGCGAAGCAGCCCGGGAAAGCATGGCCAGCATATAGGTTCGGATCCTTGTCAGATAATGATAGCCCACCCTCCGATGCAATGATGGACATCTGGTCCTCAGCGAGAGGGCGACCATCCAGGAAGACAGAGCGCTTCTCTCGCTCGAAGCTTGGATGGAGCACTCTGGGGGGCGAGAGGTCCGCGAGGCCGAAGGCGGCAGATTAACTCCCACGATATGCCCCCCGGTGCAGGGGACAACTGGGGTGGGTCGCCCTTTTGCAAGAGTGAGCCGCGATCTTAGCTGCGCAACAGACATGCCATCACAATGATGGCATGCACTGCTCGCGAGCACCGCATTAACATGCTGGACCCCCAGACATGCAACGCAGTGCTTGTGCCGATTATCCGAGGCCAGGGAACCACCACATCCAGAAACGCACGGTCGGAACGACATCTTGAAAAAGACGTGCTGCACGACCGTGTTGCTCTTTTAGTAAACTTGCTTCCTATATACAAACCGCTCTTGGAGGACCGGACCCAAAGAATGCCAGGCAAGGAAGAAGAACGCAGCTCGACCGTCTGCCACTGCATGTACACACTCTGGACCAGGAGAAGCTGCTTCTTCAGGCTCTGAAGCGAAAAAAAAAGGCTATTTCAACTAGAAAAGGATGCCTTGGCTTCCATCAGCCTGTCATACAGAGCAGAGCAAAGAGGGTTGATGTTCCACTACAAGATGGCGACAGAGACAAATAGAGCAGGAAAAACTCAGCTTAATTTCAAACTACAGCTGATCAAATCATTATGAAATGGGTAAGTGACTTTCTAAGTCAATCTCTCTCTTTTGTATGTTGTAATGCTGTATTTATACCATAGTAATCTGCTAGTGTTTGCTTTGCTTTGGCTTTTTCGGGGTTAATTATTGTGATCTCCCGATAGCAACAGAAATACTTTGAAATCTATGTAGACTGATGGCATTTCATGTCGTCCAGTCTTATAATCTTAAAATGTGAGCAAAATCACCTGTTACGCAAGAGAATCATTCAAATACTAGCTCTAAAGTGACGTTTGTGGATTAGCAACAATTTCTGCTTTTCTGACGGTCAGCTGCAGATGTGAATGAATGTGTGGAGTTTGCATGTTCTCCCCGTGTTTGCATGGGTTTCCTCCGGGTACTCAGTTGTCCCCTTACAGTCCAAAGACATGTGGTATGGTGAATTAGGTAGGCTAAATTGTCCGTAGTTTGTGTGTGTGAATGAGTGTGTATGGATGTTTTCCAGTGATGGGTTGCAGCAGGAAGGGCATCCGCTGCTTAAAACATATGCTGAATTAGTTGGTGGTTCATTTCGCTGTGGCGACCCCAGATTAATAAAGGCACTAAGTCGAAAAGAAAATAAATGAATGAATGTATCATAAATACTGCCCATCCCTAACACAGGGATAACCTTTGTGAAAAGGCTGAAAGCGGAGCAGATCTCTACTGAAATATTACGAATATAGGATCCAAATTATGGGATTAGGTGATACATTTTATGAGTACAGTCTTAAGCCTGGTTTATACTTCTGCGTCAAGTGATCGGCGTAACCCACGGCGCAAGCCTCGCACGTAGCAGTGCATTTATACTTGTGCGCTCCGTTTCTGTTTCTCTGCAATAACACTTCCGAAACGCTAGCTGGCAGTAGGTGTTTATGTTTCTCTGTGTCAAGTTTCTTCGCTGGTGTTTTGTGTTTCCTGAACACTTCCTTAATATACAAGTGGCTCAAATTCGCTCATTTTGAGGCGGGAACCGGCGGAGGTGCAACAACTTTAATCATAAGGTAAACACAAAACAACAGTCTCCATCCGGAGCTCCTTCACGGGACTCCATACTTGTAAACACTCGCTGCATTGGGCGCGCGGCTCTCACCTCCACCCACACTCGTCAGTGCTACCAAGCCGACCAATCACAAAGCTTGCGCTACGCGTACGCGTTACATTTTTTGAGAGGTGCACATCAACGACGCCGACGGCCACGGCGAGGGGCTGTGCGTCCACGCGTAGGCTGCGCCGTAGCATACGCGTGCTCTTGACGCAGAAGTATAAATCGGCCTTTAGCCTAAAATGCTCCCAGCGTTGGTCTTCGTCAGTCATCATTACTACATTTGAACTGGCCAAAGTTACAGAGAGCTCTACGATTAAATTCTTAGTAATTACAACAATTGGCGGTTCATTCCACCAATTATTCCCCTGATAAATTAGGAAATAAGCCAAAGGACAGTGATTAATTACAATGTAATACAATACAGTTCTTACGAGTAACAACCAAATCAGAGAGACTTCTCGTTAAATTGCATTCTTATGATTATAAATGTATTCTTTAGATATATTTGGAGGTGTTTGTTATTTAATGATAGAATCTTTACAAAAACTTGCTAATGTTGAGTTAATTGCATAAAGCATGTACAAAGATGTGTTCTTTCAAAGACGTATAAGGCTTATAAGGCCATATAAGGCTTGTATACCTGTACAGAGTCTAGTGTGATAAAAAACTATGTGTGAGGCTTGGTAACCACATGTTATACCAGCAGCAGTTATAAGTTTTAGAAAATGAAAAGAAAATAGGAAGTAGAAAATGAGAAGCAGCCAATTATATTAGCACATCAGAAAATGTGCTAAAAACATTTGATACATTATTTTCTTCAGAATTTTCATGTGCTACTCAACTATTGTACTGATTATTTAAGAGAAAAGAGAGAAAAGAAATATTAAAAACAAGAATGGCATAGATGTAAATATGTTAAACTACTATTTAAATCTAGACTGGAAACACATCTGTTTAACTGTGCCTTTACTGAATGAGCAGCACTGTGCTATGTCCGACAGATTGCACTGTTATGTCTTTCTTTTCTTTTCCATTCTGTTTTAATAATTTTTAATTCTTTTAATCATTTTTATTTTCTTGTTTCTTTTATTATTGTTAATGTAAAGCACTTTGAATTACCATTGTGTATGAAATGTGCTATATATAAAAAACTTGCCTTGTCTTGCCTTACATACAACCCATACATTTGCCATGTAAACCTTTGTTCTTGTGTGTATATTCTCCACAACAGGAATTAATATCATTTAAGTTCATCCAAACTGATCTGTGTTTACATGATTTATTTTCTCTTCAATGACTTAGCAAGAAGTATCAATGTTAAATTGTGTGACTTGGAAGTCTACACAGGCACAAGATGCTGTAATTTTGCTGGTGTAGTAGAAAGAAGTGGTGCTGTATGAGTGACCATGAAGCAGTAATTTATGTCAAGAAAATTCAGCATTAAATCAAAAGACATTTAGACATTTCAAATGTCAAATTGATTAATAGAGAATAATATAATATAATATTTCACTGTATTTCTGTTTATTTATTGTATTTTTGATCTTCCAAAGATCTTCCAAACTTTTAAATGGTAATGTAACTATGACATAAACCTCATATGATGTATTGGTTATAGTAACTACAGTATGTATCATCCCAAAGTTCAGTATAGGACAAAGAATTACTGACATAATGAAATATCTGAAATTTGACTTTATTAAAAATTAGGAGGTAGGTTAAAATATTGAAATATAATGGGATAGCTCACAAAAAAATGAAAAATATGCTGTAAATGTACACATCATCAGGCCATCTAAAATATAGCTGACTCTTTTTTTAATCAGTTGAATATTAAAGAAGATTTTTAGCTAAATCAATGGTCCATCTTGATTTGTATAATCTCCCCCAAAATAAAAAAGAAACATTTAAATGCATTATATCACTAATGACCACTGATTCAGCAGAAAAATCTTTAATGTTTTACTGAAGAAGAAAAAAGGTCCCTTACATCTTTCAATCTGACAATACAAAATCTTGATTAAATTCCTAATTAGACAATATTTCAAATGTGGCAAATGATTCTGAGTGTCTCATTTCTTTTTCGTCAAGTGAGACATGCTGGTTTTACCAGTTTCTTACCATAAAACCTGTTTTAAGAAAGAATATTCTGTTCTTCCTCATAGCAACATTTGAGTATCAAAAGTTAATATCAACCATAATTTCACAGCTCTCAGGAGTGCTTGATTATGATTGGTCAATAACAGCATTTCAAGGTGTATTATTTCCTGATAGCAACTGCTAAAACTAAAAACAGGCTCATACAAACTGAACTTAAGTCAGCAGTGTACAGTTGCAATGAACTGCTTTTTTCATAGAATCTTAGTGTTTGATTATCTAATAAAATGATTGGTTGAAATAAATATTTTGTACATAAATATTTATTAGTTATTCAAGTATTGCAGACTCATTCTCAGTTGTTTCACATAGACAAGATCGCTTTGTATACCATTATAAAATCAAATCAGATATTTTGCATCCAATTATTCACTTTTGGTAGGAAGAAGCTGGAAGTGGAACATGTACAGTACGTCCAGGGTTCATTCTGTGATTAAAAACGGATGGATGTAAAATGGCTCTATCAATAGCACTGTGTGGAGTTTCTACTGAATGTCCTACTTGTCCTAAATCTTCAGAAGTGTTGTCAGCAATTTCATAATATTCACCATTGCACAACTGATTTTGGTCCTAAAAAATGGATGAAATGTCCTTTGAAAGAATGTCTGTCAGAACGAAGGCGCTGCAATTCCAGTTTGTTCAGGTTCTTTGTGCAAAAAAGATATGTATTTCCTGGAGATTGTGTTCATATTTTTATTCACTGAAGTGGAAAAATGTTGTTTCTGTGCACATTAATTAAGTGTTTATTTACAGCAAAATTCAGCAATTCAGTATTCCCAAATTCGGTTTTGGGAATACTCGTCGCTACATTGTTCTTTTGCCAAACAATGCATCATACTATCATAGTTCAGCCGCGAGTTATGTCATTGTTTTGGAAACGCACCCCCCGAATAGATTTCAAAACTTCAAAACCAAATTAAATTACCATGACTTGTTTTTATTACTGCTATAATGAAATACCTAAAGCTAATTTGACAATACTTGACAATGCAATTGAAATAGTCAAAATGTCAATCACAAACTGTTCAAATTTAATGTGTTAACTGCATTTTATGTGCTACCAGCTTCACTCAAAAAATGATGTTTGCTGACTGTTCAAACTACTTAGTTCAAATGGGCTGAAACAACACAATTCTTGAGATTTGGGGGGACAACATAATTGTTTTATGTTCAATCCACTTTTACAAAAGATTGTAAAAACATATAAGTTAACTTAACTCCTTCATGTTGTCCTAACACAAATCATTTGTGTGGAACTTAGCATTTTTTGGTTACAGCGTACAGTACATCCGTTAGGCTGGTGTGCTACAGTAGACTCACATCTACAATAAATACCAATACCATTGAAAAACACTTACTTGCCATTTGTTCATTGTTTACTTTAAATGATTTTGGAACTATATACAGTAAACATAACTGACTGAAGTCATCCTTCAGCTGGTCAGTCATGACTCATGAGCAATTACTAAAATAAAATAAAATAAAATAAAATAAAATAAAATAAAATAAAATAAAATAAAATATGGCCTTTTATTATGTTGTTATATCTATTATACTATATGTGTAAGTCTGTGAAAATATGTTTTTTAACAATTAGCATTAACTTGGGGTTTATTATTTAGCCTAATTAATTAGTCACTTTCGAGGTACTGCAGTCATTGAAAGCTTTGGATTACTTATCATTTCAAAACCATATCAGTAAATTTTGTTAAGCAAATGTCTCAATCAATGCCCTTTTTGCATAAAATATATTGCATAAAGTATACAAAACATCCAGTATCATGAACTAACACATTTATAACAGCACAGAAAAGATATGGGGAAAACACTGAAAAAGTAACTGTTGTTTGTCAAGTTTAAGTTATTTACTTTTTACTTGGTCTTCAAACGTTTATTATTTGTTCCCCATCTTAGCAGACACTTCATTAATACATGTTTTGCCTTTGTTTCTTTATACGACTCGTAGTTACCGCACATCCTCTGACCTTTACAACGCTTTTTGTAGTTAGCAGTATGGACCGGGCTTCTGTAAATCCTTCCAAAATTTGACTTGGTCATTTAAGCTACGTGTTGTTGTGGCAATAAGTTTTGAATAGCGACATCGGTTGTAGTCCACAGGAAAAACATTGAAAAGACCTCCATTGGGTGGATTGGTTAGACCAATTCCTAAATGCTGCATGCACAACCCCAGGAATACATCTTCTATGTAAACCGGTTTAACAAGTTGGGCAGCTTCAACAAGTTTCTGTGACAGGTCTATAGAGAAGACATATCCTAAGCCCAGAGCGTAGGGGGGATAAAAATCTGGGGCGTATGTTGTTTTCGGAAGGTACCATTTAGAATTGGGGTTTCTCAACACCACCGCTCCTCTAGCCACGAGTCCACTCATATAGTTCTGCTTTGGTGCTGACTGAAGCAGGTTCAGTAAGTTTTTCACATTGAGGAACATATCAGAGTCAACCTTCATCACATATGAGGCGTTCTGGCAGTAAGCAGTCAGCCATTCCATCATTACCATTGTCTTAATGGTAAGATTGTAATAACTGTCCCAAAAATCGCTTTGCACAATGTCATGATACTGCTCGCTTTCCTTCAACAGATCTTCGTGAAGTATTTGGCTATCTTCTGAAGTGGAGAGACCTAGTAGGAATAATAAGGTCACCACCTTGTCCCCCACTAACCTTTCTGTACCCCACGTTGAACGGACAGCATCCCGTGCAGCCTTATTGCTGGGAGCTACTGGTATCAACAACACCACAAACGGGTTTTCCTTCTGGCACCTCTCTGGCTCATTCACAATGAAATTATACTTTGCTGGGTAAGCCACACAATAAGGTTCTGGAGGTTTCCATGGTTCTTGAGTAGTCACTGCTGATGGTGTAGTCAAGGAAACATTGTCGTCTTTAATAAATAATCTGACTGTCGATGTCCAGGCATCTGAAAATTCATAGGGGAGGATGTAGTAACACAGGCACAGGACCAGCAGAACCATAAAAATGCCAAGTGAGCGAAGAGATTTGCGTCCCCAGATTGATTGTCCATGGCTAAAACAAGAAAACATGTTTGTAATGTATATGAAATAAACTTTACACTTTAATACAACAAAACAATACAATACAAAACTTTATTGTCTGACTTACCTCTGAAATTTTTGTTAAATACTTCTTACAAAGGAACTAATATACTAACTAATATACAATAAAAAACACACAAATCTTATTCAAATTCAATACAGCCTGATGTATATATGAATGTTTTAACTTCACTTTATTAAAATGTGGGACTTTAGGTAAATGCTTAGAATTTAATGGTGTAAATTAATGATTCAACACAATCAACAATCAAAATTATGTTCCTTGCCAGCTTTGTGAAGTTCTTGTAATACGAAAGGTTGTATAATTTCTCAAGAGGCTTTCCTACTATATTTGAACAGATTTTAATCTAGTTTATCCAACTTTGTTTTTAAACTCACAGACAGACTCATATACCAGACAGAATTATAATACTCATAAGTACAGACAAACTGTAAAACCCCACAGTCAACTTCAGATGAAAGGAGTGTAGAAAAGAGTTTTAAACTCAGTGTTGAAGGTAATGAGTTAATGAAATACCTCATTACTTCAACTTAAATGGGGTAAGCTCACAGTACTCATATAGAATAGTTTTCTAACTCAAATGGTTTGTTGCAATCAGTTTCCTTAAATGGTTTGAGTCGCCTTAACTTATTGGGTTTTACAGTACTCAGTTGGTTTGAGTTACCTTAACTTATTGGGTTTTACAGTACTCAGTTGGTTTGAGTTACTTTAACTTATTGGGTTTTACAGTACTCATTTGGTTTGAGTTAACTTCATTTATTGTGTTTTACTGTGCTCAAATTGCTTTATTCACTCAAATGGATTAAGTTCACAGTTTTTTAACTTAAATGGTTTTTGCAATTGGTTTCCTCAAATGGTTTGAGTTACCTTTACTTTTTGGGTTTTACAGTGCATAAAAAATGTTCAAGAATCGTTTTCGATGCTCCAAAACATCTAAAGTGATGCAAAAGAAAAAAAAGAAAAAATAAATTCTGTATTAATTGAACATAAATTTGTTTATTATTTTAGTCACTTTCAAGATTTACTAATACATTATTAAAACCCGGGCACTAATAAACAATTATATTTTAACTAACACTAACAAAACAGATATATAAATATTAAATGAAGAGTTCAGATGCAAAAACTTCTAAGTGCCGTCTGAAATTTCCATAGAAAATGAAAATTTTTCACAACCTCTTTGTTTATGTTAAGATATTTCACTTTAAAGAACAGGAAAATGACTTATTTTTTGCAATAAAAGTGACATTACTGAACATACACACATTTTAGAGGAAAATTTCAGACAGCATTTAGAGGTTTTAGCATCTAAACTCTTCAAATGTTTGCAAATGTTTGTAGAGTGTTATCAGACAACAGTTTTATACAACCAATTGATTAGACAAAGAAGATTGACAGGCAGATTTAATCTTTTAAAATCTGTGTAAAATTGTCAATAGAAACAAAATCCTGTGTTCAATCATTTCTGTATGACAGTTTGAAGCAAATCCTTTTCATTCAAATGAAACCATTATCTTTACAGTACATAGATTTATTTACAATACAAACAGAAGACACCAATCAAACAAATCAAGCGTGTTATGATGTATTGGTACTTTACCTTAGATCTTCACCGTCCTGCACCATATTTCCGCTGTAACTAGAGTTTCAGACACATGATGGTAAGCTTGCAGTGTGAGTGTTGAGAACGTAGTGAGCCAAACCTTTTTTTTTTTGCATAACCAGTTCCACCCGTCTACCGCATCAGGACAAAATGAGACCAACACTATTCTGAAATATAACAAAGGCAAAAGAGCAAACATCTTCTGCCTTGAAGATTATGCTGTATACAGTACACGTCAACACAGGTGTGTACAATTAAACACCAGTAGCTAGCTGTTTTTGTTTTACTTTTGATCACAATAGATGATAATGTTTTCAGTAACCATATGGGGTTGTTCTTAGAATGACAAAAAATAATCACAATCAACCCAGAGAGAAGTTGTGTTTCTGTCCTTACACATAGCATTGCTAGAAAGTATAAAATAGCGTGGTTTAAAAATCTCATTCATTTATGGCAAAACCACAATATATGTCAGTTTAAAATTGACTGGCTTCATTTGACTGAGATCCATAGTTTGTCATTGTTGTTGATCTTTTAATACTATAGTTATATACCCATGTGCCTTATTTGTGTTAGGGTAATTATCTGAAATGCTCCTCTCAAATCCTGTTAATAAACTTGGATGTACAGTTGAAGTCAGAATTGTTAGCCCCCCCTGTTTATTTTTTTCCCCAATTTCTGTTTAACGGAGAGAAGATTGTTTGGTAACACTTTATTTTGATGGTCCATTTGAGTATTAGTAGACTGTCTACTTAATATCTGTTGACACTGACATTTAACAGACTATAAGAAACTTTGCAATTACATGTCAACTTACACTAACCCTAACCCCAACCCCAACCCTAACCCCAACCTAACAGTCTACTTATAATCTAATGATAATTAGATGCAATGTAACTTAAATTCAACAAACGGACCGTCAAAATAAAGTGTGACCGATTGTTTCAACACATTTCTAAACATAATAGTTTTAATAACTCATTTCTAACAGCTGATTTATTTTATCTTTGCCATGATGACAGTAAATAATATTTTACTAGATATTTTTCAAGACACTTCTATACAGCTTAAAGTTACATTTAAAGGCTTTACTAGGTTAATTAGGTTAACTAGGGAGGTTAGGGTAATTAGGCAAGTTATTGGGTCACACTTTATTTCGATGGTCCGTTTGTTGAATATAAGTTACATTTCATCTACATGTCAATTAATTATCATTAGATTATAAGTAGACTGTTAGGTTGGGGTTAGGGTTGGGGTTAGTGTAAGTTGACATGTACTTGCGAAGTTTCTTATAGTCAGTTAAATGTCTGTTGAAGGACTGTTAAATGTCAGTGTCAACAGATATTAAGCAGACAGTCTACTAATACTCAAATGGACCATCAAAATAAAGTGTTACCAGTTATTGTATAGCGATGGTTTGTTCTGTAGACTGTCAAAAAAATATATATATAGCTTAAAAGGGCTAATAAAAATAAAAATAAAAACTGCTTTTATTCTAGCCGTGTTCACCAAGTGCAAATAGCATCATATGCTGTTTACACAATATAGCAACAAAAAGTATTGTATATGCTATTTACACTTTTAGTGTTAGAAGGTAGATGCTATTGCAGTGTTACTAAAAGTATGACGATATTTACACTAAAAATGAAGCATACACTGTTTGCACTAAGACTTGATAAATAAACTAAATTTTAATAATTGGTTTTTGTCAATTACAGTTAAACAATGGTATTTACACTACAAAATAATAAACAGTAAATGCTGTTTACAGTACTTAAGTGTTAATAGATGGTAGATGCTATTTACACTAAGTATTAGCAGTATATTCCATTAAAGAAAATGTTAGCAGAAGGTACATGTATGGGATAATTAAAGGGAAATATTTACACTAAGAGCTGAAAGAAGGTACACCTAAATGTTGCACTACACCTATCTAATGAACAAACAAAATACTAATCAGTGAAAAAAAGTGCAGGATCAATTACTGTAGTATAATTTTCAAACCTCGAGAAGACATCTATAGATATAACAATGTTAGGATTATATGATTTGTTCTAAATGTATAGAAACATTATAAATTAAATCTATATAGAAACAGACATGACACATTTTAAATTTTAATTAAATTTTCCCAAGTATCTCATTCATTCAAAGGTAAACTGGAACTAACAATACAGTACACTGATACGTAACAGTATATTCTTCATTTCCTGAAAAACAATTAAACATCAACATCGGTTACTACCATTGGTAGAGAAAAATATCATTTTAGTTAATTTTTTTCCTTAAATATTCAAAATATAAAAAACGTAAGTTATACCTGACACTTATATGATCACTTTAAACTTGGTTTTATGAAATCTCTCATACTGTTCCTGTTTTAAATGTGTACAAATGCTGAAATTTAGAGACACTTACTAAATATGTGAATCTCAAAACTCCAACCTCAAGCCAAATTTATGCACATTGCTTGAAGTGTGTGTAAAAAAATAAAAAATAAATAAAAAAGAGCATGTGCTGGTAAGGCATTTTTAGATGCTGGTGTCAATGTTCAGTGTAGTGTAGTTTGTTTCACGTATATAATTTGACAGTGCATTGGCAGATTATGCAACATGCCACAATCAGTGACAACAGGCATTCTCAATACTGTCCAATAGTTTTAAAACTACAAATATCTAGTGCACAAATATCTAAGGGACTATTGTTGTTGATGTTTAAATTAGATGTAAAATAAAGGCGTGCAAAGTGTTGTGATTGTGTTATCTGGAAGGATCCACAGAACTAAATATCTATATACTAAATATATATGAGCTGAACGATTGGATACAAATGGTTTTATTAAGTTATTCACAGTTTGAGCTTAGGTTTTAGAGTTGATTATGTCCCACATTGTACTGCACACACTTAAAAATTGTCCTTTATTTAGTTTATTTGGTGATGGTCATGCTAGAAGTTGGTTTACAGCTGAAAAATGCATACCTGTCAGCAGAGGCATTGCAAGACCCTATTTACTGAGGCATGTGTCCCAGTAATAATTTGCTGTGCCCCAGTAAACTCTTTACGATAAGGTTACATTAGTTAATGTATTTGCTATTATGAATTATCTATGAACGATACTTGTACGGCATTTATCAATCCTCAACTTTTATTAATGCACTATTAGCATCCAAATTCATGCTTGTTATCATTAGTTAATGCACCGTGAGTTCATCTATTCATTTATTCATTTTCTTTTCGGCCTAGGGCGTACTCACACTAAACTATCCGAATGGTGCCCAGGCCCATTTCCCGGATCGTTTGAGAAGTGTGAGTGCTCTGAATCGGGCTCAGGCGTGGTTCACTTGGCCGGCCCGGTTGGAAGAGGTGTACCAGAGCGCGGTTCACTTGGGTAAAGCACGCCTGAGCCCGAAACTGAAGACAAGACATGATTTTTAAGGGACTGTTTCATATGGATTTATTAATCATTCTTACTGTTCAATGAACGCAAACTGTCGTAGTTTATTAAAGACACAAACCCCTCACTGCACCTTCAGCAAACCTCCTAATTCCTGCAGCACGATGACTTTATGATTGTTTATGAGCGTCAAAAGTGGCTGATCTGTTCGGCGAAATATTTGACTGCATGTCTCACCGCATATCAAACGACTTAAACGATATAACTAAAGAAATCTCCACTGTGCTGAGCGAGAGCGCTTACTGAACAGCGCATCATCGATGACATAAGTGTGCCCAGGCCCGAATGTAATGTGAGTGCGGACCGTCAGGGGAGATGGGAGGGGACAATCGTGCTTCGGCCCGGTTCAAGGCAACTGTACATAGTGTGAGTACGCCCTTAGGCCCTTTATTAACCTGGGGTCTCCACAGCGAAATGAACCGCCAACTAATCCAGCATATGTTTTATGCAGCGATGCACTTCCAGCAGCAACCCAACACTGGGAAACACCCATACACTCTTGCATTCACACACATACACCACAGCCAATTTAGCTTACCCAATTACGACTGTGGGGGAAACCGGATCACCCAGAGGAAACCCACGTGAACACGGGGAGAACATGCAAACTCCACACAGAAATGCCAACTGACCCAGCCGGGGCTTGAACCAGCGACCTTCTTGCTGTGAGGCAATCATGCTACCCACTGCACCACCGTAACGCCTGTGCTGTGAGTTAACATCAACAAACACCAAACAACTGTATTTTCATTAGCTAACATGAACAAATACTGTAATAAATGTATTGTTCATTGTTTGGTCATGTTAGTAAATGCATTAACTAACACAACCTTATTGTAAAGCACACTTTGAGTTGCAATTTACTTTATACTGTATGTCAGTGTATGAATTAGGATTGGCAATCCCAGAATAAAGATGTTATTCTTAACCGAAACTATACTTGTGAAAGCAATATAGTTTCATGCATAAAACCAAGCCTACGTCTAGGTGTCAGAATCTATTTGAGGTGGACTATGAAAAAAGGACGAAACCTATGCTTGACGTGGGCTAGTTTGCACCTCTCACAATTTCCACACCAGCCCCTGAATGGGATTTCCTCAGCACATTTGTATTTCTAAATGTCATTTTCACTGATGAAAAAAACAACTTTTTTCTAAAGTTTTTAAAACAGTTCTGGGTTACCGCTAGGGATGTTCGATCACATGATGCAGTTTCAGACTTGATTGGAATCGGATGTTACCTTCCAATCATAGCTTGAGTATATATATATATACATACAGTTGAAGTCAGAATTATTAGTCCCCCTGAATTATTAGCCCCCTGTTTATGTTTTTACCCAATTTCTGTTTAACAGAGAGAAGATTTTTTAACACATTTCTAAACATAACAGTTTTATTAACTCATTTCTAATAACTGATTTATTTTATCTTTACCATGATGACAGTAAATAATACTTTACTAAATATTTTTCAAGACACTTCTACAGTATACAGCTTAAAGTGACATTTAAACACTCAACTAGGTTAATTAGGTTAACTATACAGGTTAGGGTAATTAGGCAAGTTATTGTATAATGATGATTTGTTCTGTAGACAGTCGAAAATAAAATTCGCTTATAGGGGCTTATAATTTTGACCTTAAAATGGTTCATAAAAATTAAAAACTGCTTTTATTCTAGCCCAAATAAAACAAATAAGACCTTCTCCAGACGAAAAAAATATTATCAGACATACTGTGAAAATTTCCTTGCTCTGTTAAACATCATTTAGGAAATATTTCAAAAAGAATATTCTCATGATTTTTTAACACATCTTTAGTTATGCTGTGGCACAGAGTTAAACCTCTTTCTTGACTTTACACTGAAACAGCAACACATGCGGCATGACATCACTTTGTTGCAGAGACGCTATTGGTTAAATGCCGGCAAAGTAGAACACAGAAGCAGCTTGAAGCTAAAAGCGTGAATATGTCTGCGATCTGGAGGTATTATAAGTTGATGAGAATTTTTAGTGCTGTTGAAAACTTCCTTGATGAAAACAGAAACAGGCTCAAACCTGACAAGGTAGAGATGTTAGTTTTCATTAAGAAAAACATACATTTCCTTCTGTGAAACTTACTACTGTGATGACAGTAAGAGTTAGAAGTGCAGTTACTAAAAGCACATTACTAACTTTGCAAACACTGTGGCACTTTTATTAAATTTTTTTGTTTACATGTCTGGCGAGTATTTTAAGTTGAGGTGCTATTTGTTTTTATGTAAGATTTTCTTTATATTTACTGTTGCACTAAAGTCCAAAAGTGAAGAATTGATGTTTTTTTATTACTTGATTGTTCAAGCTACCTCACAGAAGTGCTCTGTTGAATGTTAAAATAAGGTGAATTCAATAAAAAAAAATAAGAAACATCCTGGATCTGTCTCTTCGCTCTTCTTTATTCATTTTTATGTATTATAGAAGTATCAGATTGGGTTTTGGTATCAGTAGATTGGCAAAATCAAATGACTCGGACTCAGACTCGAGGGCAAAAAAACCTGATCGAATCATTAGTTACCGCTATTCATTTCATAATCAAGAGGGAATGATTGTTTTCCCCTATACCACGCCACAGCTATAATGTGACACCAACCATAGTGCAGATTTTTTTTTCATGCTTCACCAAACTGCACATTTATGTTCCACTTTTCCCATCAGACATTTGTTCTAATTCGACAATACGAGACCTGCAAAGTGGACAGATATTTTACCATGACTTCAGTTTGAAGAGAGCATATCCTATATGTTTCATTCAAATGGCAATTTAGTGTCTGATATGTGAAATTATGTATAATTCACGGTATATTATGTCAAACGCAATGCTTCTCTAGTAACATGCTGCAGGTAATGCTGTTGCGTAAAGTGTCAAAAGTGAAATAAGGTTTCTAATGCTCAGGTAGAGAACAATGAAGGAGAAATAAATTATATACACTGAGTAGGGATGTGCCAGTCCAAAGCCAGGTCATGCAAGGAGCTGTTCTAACTAACTGGTTGTCTAAATCAGGTGCGTTTAAATTAAAAAGGCATGCAAAACATGCAGATTGGTGGGTTGCAAGGTCAGAGATAAATGCTAAATATGCAGATTGGTGGGTTGCAAGGAGAGAAGTGACTTGTGAACAATAAACGTGTCAATCCGAAGACAAGTCATGCAAGGAGCTCTTTCTTTTCATATTCGAAAATCTTGAAAAATTTTCAGAAATGGCCATTATTTATTATAAATGTATTTTAAATATATAATTTGCATTTGGTAGGTTTGATGAAAACGGTTTAATATTGCATTTTTAAAAGACTAAATTACTGTAAGAAATCCACAAAATGACTACAAAAAGTCTACACTGATTGGTGCTTTCTTCAACATAGATTCATTCTGAAAAGGTAGCCCTATACATTTCTGGAGAGCGCGAATTATGTAGCCAGAAGTACATATGGCTGCATATTGTCTTTAAAATAATCGCTATGGGGTGGTATGATGCTATTTCTTTTTTCGCTTACCAGTTTAATGCTTACCTCCGTATGGACGGCTTACCTGCTGTTACCAGTTTATCCAGTAGCTTGCCATGTACGTTGGTGGGTTAGAGACAAGGTGAGTAGTTGACTGTGATGACGGCGTTCGAGTCTGGTGAAGAACAGTTCCAGAAAGCGGGTAAAACAAAAACAAAAGCCGAAAAATAAAATAAACAAGTAAATAACAGGATGAGAATGTGGTAAAAATCAGTCGAGGGCTTTTCTTTTTCTGGATTGCTTTTGAAAACTGTACGTTGGGTTTAGAGAAGTGGGCCATTGGGTCAGTCATTGCTTTTGAAACCACTATTGGGAAGGAGATTGGTCAGTCAGTTGATCGGTCAGTCAGTCAGTCAGTCAGTCAGTCAGTCGACAGCAGCCTCTGGTGGATTTACGCAAGAACAGCAGTCATTTTTGAGGGAAATCTGAGATCTCAAAAAGCATATACAATAGCCTCTGGTGGATTTGTGAAAACAAAAACTGCAAAATGAAAAACAAAACTCCTGGTGTGTATTTGGAAAATGTACGACCTCCAGACATGTATATACTGTATATATTGAACAACATGGTCAATGCTTTAATTCAGGATCAACAATCATTGAAAATAGTATACTGCACAATGCTAAGATTAGGAATACATCGTGATTGCTCTGCCATGTATGTCATGTCCTATGTTTGATCACATGGCTTAGCCTTTGGAGAATGCATTGATCAAGCCATTTTTTAGTACTGTCTCAACTGCAAATGACTCATTCTCGCACTGAATCGTTTGTGCCCTAAAAAGTCCCACAACGTGCCATGAAAATTGATACACACTATGTGCTCTTAACAGAAGTTCAGAAGTGCAAAATATAAATCACATGACCCAAATATTAGACGTACAGTATTGACAAACGAGAGATTGCTTTCTTTTTTTTTTAACATGAAGAAACATAGCTAGATAGATTAGGAAAAATTTAGCAAACAATTATAATTGTTTTAAGGTTGATGTACTATCTATGATGTACTTTTAATAACTTATTAAAACTAATATGTGAAAATTATTAATTCTGCATTTTTTCTAAACTCCAGTTTTTATGATGTACAATGGAGACATTCTTATGTCACACTTAGTGTGTCCCAATGTGTTGTAAGAATGGGTTTTAACCACAGCGGTTCGAACTGTAGTTCTGCCGAGCGACTAAAAAGTTATCAGCATGATGGTAAAAAACTGTATATTTCTAGTCAAACCATTCTTCTGCAATCTTATACCAAAAACGAAAATTTGAGCACAAGCTCAACTCCATATGCGTAATGTTCCAACTCCAGGTGACAACATTGTTTCTACAACCAACATCATCTCTCGCCAATGCCATCCAAAGACTTTGGCCCCTTAGAGACTCCTCAGAATTGCTTCAAGGGACCAGGGGAGGACTGTAAGAATGGCTAAATCTCTCCAGAATATCAGACCCTGAGAACTGTTATGGAATTTCATGAGACAAGACCACAAGAATTGTTATGCAATTAAACTAAAAACTTTCTGATCTGAGAAGAAGATCAGGAAACCAGCTGTTCGACTGTTCTATTCGAATCAACCTGAGACTGTTGACAACAGGCTGGAAACCCAGAGCTACCTCACCAGGGGGAATGCGAGAAAGTTCACCCTTCTCCTTTCACCTCAAGCCCCCTTCTTGACCTTTAAGTGACTTACTGATGATCAGAGGACATTTCACATAAAATGCCCAAGGTTTTAATATGGTGTATCTTGTAGCTCTATGTTTTGGTATCATTTTAAATGTCTCTGTGTGATTGGTAAAGTGGTCTTACAGTAATTTCACTGTAATATTTTTATTTGTATATGTTGCTTTGGTTTTTGACTTTGATAAACTCTTTGCTCTTCCTCCTTAGAGATGATTAACACCTCATTTTCACCAGGCAGGGGTATAAGTGATGCTTCTATTGTCTTGAATGTATGGCTGTTTGTTCTGAGTTGAGTATTTAAAGGAAATGTGGACAAATATCTTGAGAATCTTGTAGACAAGACACCCCGTTGCAGCATCTCTGAGACTTATGCTGCAATGTACTTCTCTGGTCAGGTATGCATCTCTAACTCTTTGATTTATCTTTGAGTAATGGATGTTGTATTTTTACAGTATCTCTGAATTGGCTTTCTGATTGTTTTATTATGTAATTGGCATAATACAAATTTACCTGACAAATAAAATGTTAAGTTTTGATTCATTCTGAATTCTCCTGAAATCTTTATATCCAGTAGATTATGTGGAGGCTGGTGCTAATTTGATCTATGCACATGATATCCAAACAAAGCGCATGACACTGTATGGAGCAGTTGGCACATATGTGGGGGACTCTTTGATTTCTGGTTATCGCTGATATTAGCAAGTTGTGTGGAAGTGGCTAAATCAACTACTTTTTTAGGATGAGTGAGCAGTTTGCAACCAGACTATTTAAGTATTAACTAACCCTACATCCTCTGACTAACTTCAGAGTGTCGAGATCCTGTCCTTGAAAATGTACGCAAATCCCGGGATGTGAAAACTCTGTGTGGCATTGGGTCCCTAATGAACGTATAACTGAAGAGTAAGGAATCAAATATAAATCAAAACTATAGATTAAGTCATAAATGATGAATGTGATCAGTTTTTACAATTAGAACTACAGTCTAAATTTTACGATCACTTAAAATTGGAGTCAGATTAAATTTGGAGCTAAAAAACTAATATAAATAAATTCTAATAAATAACAGAATTCTTTTCAGAACCACTAGAAAAGGCTTACATGCATTAAACCTTCGACCATGCTGTTCGTTTCATCATTGGGCTAATAGCACTTATACAATGTAGATTGCGTCAAAGCAGCTTCACATAGAAGAATATAGTGAATTGAAACAGTGTGAGTCCAGTTTTCAGGGATTAAGCTCAGTTCAGTTTAGCTCAGGTCAGTGTGGGATAATATTCACTACTGAGAGTCCAAACACTGAAGAGCAACTCCATCGATGCGCAGCTCTACAGATCCCGAACCATGCAAGACAGAGGCGACAGCGGCGAGGAAAAATCTTCACCAATTGGCGAAAGTAAAGATTTAAAAAACCTTGAGAGAAACCTGGCTCAGGTGGGCACGACCATTTCTCCTATGGCCAAACGTCTTGTGCAGAGCTGCAGTCTAGGTGCAGGAAGCTGGACCTCAGCAAAGACTTGTCTGTCCTTGGAGCATCACAGGAATCAGTCACATGCTCTCCACTTTTCCATGACCACCACAGCAGCTGCTCAGTATACGGCCTGGTCCAGGATTACAGAGGAACAAAATTTCGTGTCTAACAGAAAAATGCTGCATAAATTAATCATAAATACAAACACAACACTGGACAAAAGAGCGATTTTAAAAACCTATGCATAACTAACATATACTATAATATACCTAACTATACACATAAGACGACGATGAACGACCTCGGGAACTAGGGTGCTGATTGAGACGGAGTACTAGTCTTTGGCTGCATCCAGAATCACCTACTACTCAAGTAGGTACTACATTTGGATTTACTACATGACCATTAGAAAAGTACATTCAATATAGTATGAATGTGAGTAATATGAATTGGACGTACTACTCGAACATACTACATCTGTCATTTGTCATTATCATGTGACCTATCCATGTCAGTTGCGTTGCATCACTCCCATTCATGAATTCTCTCACGTGGCATCATCGGATAATGTGGCATCCGGCAATTCGGACATACTACTGAGCGTGCATACTGTTTGTAATGTACTATATAGAAGTGCAATTTCAAACATAGCCTTTCTGTGTCTGCCATGGGCTTCTCTATTCCTATTTACTGTAACCCTCCTCTAATTCTCTTTCGTGTAAGTGTCTTCACCTGGTCTTCGTATGCTTTCCTCTCATTATTTTATGCTCTCTTCCCTCATGTCTTTGTCAGTTCAGTTAACTACCTTGCCCATTTTATCCTCTTTATCTTAGTAATTATAGTCTTTATCTTGTACAGTACGCATGTTTGATTAGTAGCGTCCTTTAGATGTGTTTAATTTCTTTCTATTGATTTTCACCACCTCATGACTGGCTTGGTCATTCCTGCTTAGTCTCCCAGCCTGTGGCCATCTGTGCCTGGCATTCATGACTTCCAAAACTCTCCAGCACTACATTACTTGTCACTCCCTGTTGGACTGTTCATCACTTTATTCATTTTAACTTTGAGTGTTGAACCCCCTTAACTCATTCTATATTGGTTTCTTCTTCCAGAACCATGACATATATAATCACACTGTACTGTACAGTTTGACATCAGCATCTTTGCTTAAGAGATGAGATGGAATAAATCTCAGTCCTTCAGAACAGGATGTGGAGCCTTCAGAATATCATCAGTATCAGTGCTGCAACTGGAAATGCAGAGGAACTTTAGGAATAAAATAACAAAACACCCAAAGATGGGGTAGTGGTGATCACTAAGGGGATAAACTAAGACCCTTTCAAGAAAACTGAAAAAAAAAAACAAATCTTGGGAGAATGAGTAGACTGTACAATAATAGTAGTTTTTGATTGAAAATATGACAAATACATTTCAAATGCCAGGTGCAGTATAATGAAGAGAAAAGATGAAAGATCTCAAATATTTAATAATACTCCAGTCTATACATACTGCTCAAAAACTCTCAAAATAGGTACAGCATCAGCAGGATATATATGAACAATGTATTTGCAATAGCAAATAACTCCATTTTTAGTCATTTTGAGATATCATGTTTTTACGCTGTGAATTAAAGAGATTAAAATTGTAAAAAAAAAAAAAACATTATGTAAATGACAATTAAATTAGTAGTTGTCAGATATAAATTTGACATCACATTTTTAAAAGAAATTTTTTTTTACATAGAGCATTTCAAGAGTTCACACTTAGCTGATGATTGATTATAAAGTGCATTTATAAAGGCATGCTGTCCTGGGAGAGAGCTCTGAGCTCATAAGATCCTCGAGCCCGGGGCTTCCTCCTGTTTGTACGACGAGAGGGGAGTTTGAGCTCAGGTAGAACTCCCCTACTTATTAATGGTCAAAGTTGATTAGGGATTGCTAATTAAGAGCTTGTCAAGGGTGCCAATTTGGTTTGGTCAATTCACCTACACTCATAAAAATAAAAGTACAAAATCTGTCAATGGTGGTGCCTTTTCAAAAAAGACACTTTTGTACCATACTGGTGGACCTTTATGATACACTTTTGTGCCTTTAAGTTACTGTGAGATACACATTTGTACATTTTAGGTATTAATATGTACCTTTTTTAGGACCTGTTAGGAACAAAATGTACTTTTAGAAGGTACCACCCCAGTGACAGATTTTGTACTTTTATGTCTGATAGTGTATGTCACATGTATTTGGACTGTTGTCGGAAACCGGAGAACACGGGGAAAACTTACGCGAGCATGGGAAGAACATGTAAACTCCACACAGAAACGTCTACTGGCCAAGTAGGATTTGAACCAGTGACATTCTTACTGTGACACAACAGTGCTAACCACTGGGTCACCGTGCCACCCTGTCAGGGAAAGTAGGAGGAGTAGAAGTGGAAGGAGGGATTCTTCAAGACGAAGTAAACTCAGTCATGCGTCAAGTTTCGCATTTCGCTGCGGTGCAGAGTTCAAGCTTGGTGAACTCTGACCTGCGAAATCGCATCAGTTGACTGCATGAGACCAATCCAGGATCAAAACATAACCTCTCTGGAAAGAAATTTAAAACATGGAGCAATCGCTCGCTTTTTTAATGTCTAATCATCTTGTTTAATCCTGCCCCTTTTCGCAGCGCCGTATGACAGAATTTCGCAAACTCAAACTCTAGTGTGACCGCAGCTTTAGGAATCATCCGATTGGTGATTCATGCGATGCTAATGCTGGACCAGCTGTGGTCAATCATAAGCACATGCTCCTGTCAAATTTACTTTATAAATAAACTTCATCTAAATTCAATTAAAAAAAAAGATTAAAGCTGCGGTCACACTGGAGTTTTCTGCCCATAGACTTTCATTCATACGCACGCGAATGCGTCAGACCTGAAATGCAAGGTCATGCCTCAAGTTTCGCAGGTTGCTGCGATGCAAAGTTCAAGCTTGGTGAACTCTGACCTGCGAAATCGCATCACTTGACTGCGTGAGACCAATCGAGGATCAAAACATGACCTCTCTGAACAGAAATTTAAAACATGGACCAATCGCTCGCTTTTTTAATGTCTAATCATCTTGTTTAATCCAACCCCTTTTCGCAGCGCCGTACGACAGAATTTCAAAAGCTCAAACTCTAGTGTGACCGCAGCTTAATACTATTTCTACACCCCCACAATCCTTTGGACTCATTACACACGCCTTATACATATTACTCTGATTACACTCACATCTTAAGGACATAGGGGGAGACCGAGAATACTTGTAACAGTTTTTTTAGCCAGTGTGTTTGAAATGTGATTCAAACTAGCTACATGTTTTGGCTATTACATTTACATAGATAGTATCTTTGCAACAAACCGAAAGTGCACAGTTTAGATTAGTTTCAAACAGGAGGAGAGAAATGTTACAATTCACCCCATAGACTGGGTTACTTTCAACATACCCTGAGATGAGATTAACATTTAAAATTAACATTTCCACTGGGGTGAGATGGTTTACTATACTAATATACTAATATAATTTATACTATCCTAATCAGGCATCACTATACCAAAAAAAGATAAGTAAAAAATATTACTTTCTTAGATCAAATGTAGTTTTTCCCCTCTAACATTTGCTGTGTATGTCACAGGATACATACTTATGTACTCGTATGTGGAATGAGGACTAATATGAGCATGCATGACATAAATCAACTGGTTTGTAACTAGTCCCTGATTGTAGAGTTTGGATGTGTTACAACTGACTAGTGTTTATTCCCAGTCTCCCACTACTGTAACACACTTACAGTATAAGCACCAAACACATTAAAGCCCCATTTAGATTACACAAATTTATTATCAGTTACAACAGTCATTGTATCAAATAGCAGTTTCCTCTTTATATGTGTGTGTCTCTATGTCTGCTTTCTGAATGAAAACTGTAGATTAATAGATTCATGCCAGCAAGAGGCACACAGAGCTGCAGGAATCATTTCCCTGCAAAGGCTGCAAACAAATCAGTAGACAGCTGATAATCATCAAAGATACACTCATATATACGGAAGTCCTAAGAGGCCATGCATTAAAATATTTTTTCTCTCTTGTTTTGTCGTGATCACGACTTAATTATCTCGTGATCTTGACATAACAAAAACTTGTTATGTCGTGATTACGACTTACTTTTTTTGCTTTAATTTATTTATTTATGTATTAATTATTATTATTATTAGTAGTAGTAGTATAGTAGTAGTATTAGTATTAATATCTGGCAAATGTCAGGACACCGGCCTTGCGAACAGGGAGGGAATAACTGCAGACGCGCATTCGTGCAACACATTAAAGGCGTTCAGAAAAGCCATAATATGAGAGCAAACGCTCGTGCTCCTGATTAATGTACATTCATGATCATGATCATGTATATGATCATTATTTACAATAA
Organism: Danio kyathit; assembly: GCA_903798195.1. Lineage (NCBI taxonomy): Eukaryota > Metazoa > Chordata > Actinopteri > Cypriniformes > Danionidae > Danio > Danio kyathit. Next base: position 73,137,626 of record LR812525.1, on the reverse strand, counting down.
TTTGCATCAACTGTTACCATTTTAAAGCAACTCTATGGCGCATTTTTAAAGTTGTAAATAATTTGCGGAAAGGATCAAAGCAAGTGCAGGATCTTCATCATTCTTCATAATTTAATTCATGCATGCAGCAACTTATTTAGTGCCAAGTAGAGTTGCCTTAAAATGGTAACAGTTGAGGGAATATTATTGTAAATAATGGTATATAATCAAATACGTGAATATAATCAGAAATGTACATTAATCATGAACACGAGCGTTTGCTCTCATATTATGGCTGTTCTGAACGCCTTTAATGTGTTGCACAAATGCGTGTCTGCAGTTGAGCTATTCTCTCCCTGTTCGCAGGGCCGGTGTAGACTCTCTGGCCAGACATTTGCCAGATATTAATAAATAATAATAATAATAATAATAATAAATACATAAATAAATTACAGCAAAAAAAAAATAAGTCGTGATCACGACATAACAACTTTTTGTTATGTTGAGATTACGAGAAAATTAAGTCGTTATCACGACATAACAACTTTATTAAGTCGTGATCATGACATAACAACTTTTTGTTATGTCGAGATCACGAGAAAACGAGTTGTTATGTCGAGATCACGAGATAATTAAGTCGTGATCACGACATCACAAGAGAGAAAAAAATATTTTAATGCATGGCCTCTTAGGACTTCCGTACATATAACATTACCCCCACTACATTTTGAATGAGAACATGAGTGATTGTTAATTTACATCAGTGGTCACCATATTTTCAGCCTAAGATGTCTTCTGCCTTGCTGAAACGCAAGATCTACCAAGTTAAAACGACAAGAGCTTGAACTAAAGGTTGTGCAGCATAATCTGTTGGGAAGGGTCTGATTTTTTCTGATGTTGAAAAGTGCAAACCTCCATGATCAAGCTGTGTTAATGTGCTCCTTGAAGGACAGCTGTTCATCCAGTATCACCCCAAGATTTCCTGCTGAATTATATGGGGTAATAGTAAACAATCATAGTTGGATTGAGAAATTGCGTTTAATGTTTGTAGTTGCTGGAAAAGCAAGTAATGCAAAATGTGGCAGCCAGACTATATCTCCTGTGCTGGCTTCTCTACACAGGAAGTGTAAGGTGTTAAAGTGTCAAGTCTGCAATATTAGAAACAGACTGAGTAATGGGTCATATCGGGTCATATAGGGTAAAAAAAAATTCCTGTGGGGCTTGAAAAAGCAAACCTCTTGTTCCTCTTGCCAATGGAAACTAGATGAGGTGTGTGTGTGTGTGGTGTGTGTGTGTGTGTGTGTGTGTGTGTGTGTGTGGTGTGTGTGTGTGTGTGTGTGTGTGTGTGTGTGTGTGTGTGTGTGTTAACAAATTAGCTTTCATACTGCACACAGAAGTGGTGTAGCAGTACGTAGCAGGAGCAGAGCTGAAGCAGTAGTTCTGCAATCATTTGGCACAGTGTCTATTTTTGAGCTTACACTCAATTAAATTGATAATGCATTCATCATGGACAAAAGCCCAATCAATGACAGGAAAAGGCAGTCATTTTTCTCAATAAATGCTTTGATAATATCCAGTCGCTTCTTTTTTTTATTTAATGGTTGAAGAAATCAACCATTAAACCCCCCCACCCCCCAGCAGGAAAAAAACTGTCCTCAGCTGCAAATGACTGGCGGGCATGCTAATACAACTACCATACATGGTAAGATGCATAGCATCTGACAAACACAGGCAATAGACCTTTCTCACAGCGGAATAGAACACCTGAAGAGCCCTTCGAAGCAATATATCGCTATTTCCGGCTTCACTAGCGGTCGCTGAAACATGACAGCCTCAGGACAGCGGATGACATTCTCACTGTCAACTTTGCCATAATTTGGACAAGAAGACGTTGTTCGGTGAATGTGTAAAACTGACGTAGACTAAATAAAACAGCATTTAAAAGATTATATCGATTTGCAGAATTTGTGCAAAAAATCTGTCTTATACAAAACGTTTGCAACTGTAGGTTACAGTAAGGTGCGCAGCCAACAGCATACGATCTGCTCATTCAAGCCATTCGTAAGAATGATTAACTAATCTATTTTACATCCAGCAGGATTAGTTTTATGTTAGTAGTCCTGTCCGTAAGGTGTGCTCCTTCCTTTGTATGCAGGCGAGTTGTGAAAGAACGAGGAGCCACATAAATTACAGGTTGTTTAATGCTCGTAAGGTTTTCTCAAGTCTAGAAACATACTTTAGCTGCTACTTGCGGAAAAATAAAGGTATTCATTGTATTTTTTAAAAATTATTTATTTAAAGAACAGCAAATAACATTTTGCAATACAAAAATATAGCTATATGCCAGGGGCCAGGGGGTAATTATAAATAAAAATGCAATTATACAAAATGTACAAATGCAATAATTAAATAAATACATTATAGTGTTCACAAATTTAAAAGTGGGTAGAGCTTTCTTGTTAAGAGAGTCTCTGATACTGGTAATATACAAGCATATTTCAGTCATCAATATCTTAACATTTGGTTTCTTATTAGTAAATTTACATTTATGAATGTACAATTTTGTTAACAACATAAGCAAATTAAATAAATAAAACAATTTTCCTCTTGATTAGGATAGACAGTAAAGCCAAAAAGTACATTTTCCCATAATGATGACAGAGGTTTTGAACACTGAAAGTTGTATTAATAAATTTTTGCACGTCACTCCATAAGTTGACTATTCACAATGCCAAAATAAGTGTAAAAGCGACTCCTCATATTCATTACAAAAACACAATTCACATCAATCCCACTTTTAAAGTTTTGTTAACAATGTTTTGCTGGTTAAAATCTGTGAAGTTTATAGGATATTTCTTTAATTTGATTTCTAACATGATATTTCTGTAGGAACAGCCAGACTTTTCTTTCTTCCAGCAAATCAATTCACCCTTTAAAAAAGACATCCAATAAAATTGCATATACTGTAAGGTACATTAATGATTTCTCTTTGGAAAAAAGTACAAATAGCTTTATTATTACTCTTGGTGTTTATTGTAAGACAAAATTTGCCAACATAAGATTTAGTAACATCAAAAGACGATGCATCAGAAGGATGGTCTCAATTAATACCTTTAAATAACATATGGGTCTCTGAAGGAATAGATTAAGACCATAATAGATTAATGACCATGATAGGAACATTTGTTTGTGGAAGGCAGATAATTTAACTGGAATTTTGTCTATATTATAATTACCCATCAAAATAAAACTAAGATCAGTAGCATTTGATAAAACATGACGATCTCCGCTTTGAAGTGCATACAGCACATGAACGTACTCCCGCATATAACTTGAAACGACGTTCATCTTATCTAATTTATTATCCCGTCCTTCGTCTTTCGGTAAATTATGAAAATTGAGGTAGGGGTGTCGTTTTACTGAGTTGGAGCAGTCGGGAACGCTGAAATACCAGCGATGAGACGACTCTGCCATTCTTTCTTACTTCGTTGTGTTGGAACCGGATGTTGTGATATGCTGTTTCGCTTACCGGAACCAGGAAGTGTGAAAAAGGCCTATTGACATCAACATCATGCTGGAAACATACATGTTCCACACTTGAGTCAGAACACATATCACAGAATAACAGTATTGGCAAAATCCCTTAATTAAGCCCTAAAAACTTTCATTATGAAATCATTTAATACTGAAACTGGGCAAAAATATTTTAACATTCAAATCAACCATTAACACATTTTCCCCTTTACCAGTCACATTAACACTCTCACTCTTTAGTATGAAACTCATTTGTCCACTTAGTCGTTGACCAGTCCATTGTCACTCTTGGATGAACTCTAGGCCTTAGGGGAGCGCGGGGAACAAAGTAACGCGGGGTTAAATGTAACACAGAGTTTTAAGGTATTTGCTCAGGGTTAACCATGGCAAGCTTCCGAGGTTTTCACAGCAGTGTCGGCAGACGTCTTCCTGCCAATTATTGAAAATTTTCGGCGAAATTTGGATGAGATACACAGGAGAATCCATTTTTGCAGCATAAAAGTATTTTTTATTACAGTCGATATTTTTTTATTTTGAAAAAATCAGTGAAAGTATGAATGTAAAATCTTAAATTGTCGTGATCACCGTCTTCTAGGCTAAAAGATGAAACCATTTTGAAAGATGTATAAACCACACAGTGACTGCTAGCCAGATTTGAGTAAAACATGACACAGCGGGGTTAGTTGTAACAGGGTGTTACAATTAAGCCAGACACTGTTGAACACCAACTAAACTAACAAAATAATTTTCTGAATTTTGAGTGTAATGTTGAGAACTTTTTAAATAAAAATGTTTTTTAATAGAAAATATTTTTTTTTTATAGAAAAAAAAATATTTATTTCTAATAATGCAAATAAATGCATTATATAATAATGGATAAATGGATAATAATGCAAATAGATTCAAATGTGTTTATCCAATAAACAAAAAAATAAATAAACATACTGTGCTATGTAGAATAAAAAAGAAATGAGCCAGTTACCGAGGAAATATAGCTACTTTTTAAAGTAAACTGAATTTAAATTAATTGTGTGAAATCTGCCTTTATAAGCATGTGTTACAACTAACCCTCTGTCTGTTACAACTTGCCCCGCATACGGGGTAAGTTGTAACATTTCACTCCTCGCGCTTTTGGCAATATTGTAAAGAAACGGTAAGTCCGATGGACATGCAAATTGTGCTAATTTGTAGGAGAGGCTTTTATTTTATCTGTATAAAAATATCATTTGTCTAACCCTATTACTTTTGGTCGATAATTGGTCAAAACAAAAAGTGTTACTTTGTACCCCACGCTCCCCTAAATTGTAGTGACACCCTTGCACTGGATTCTGTAATAGATCAAAGATCTGTATGGCATCTAATTTTTTACAGTTGACTCCAAATCTAAGGTGTTATTTTTTGGTTTATCTACGGTAGCGAAGAAACTGATCCCTCGCTTGGGCCCCCTTGCAACCAATGTGACTACAAATGCGAGAAAATGGGATGATTTTTAAACAAGCTAAATAATCTGCCAATGGGGTAAGCAAAATAATTTAGTTTTTCCTTTTGACATAATATTAGTTTAATCTTATGTCAAATAGAAAAACTAAATTATTTTGCTTACCCCATTGGCAGATTATTTTGCTTGTTTTAAGGAAATAACTCACTTAATTTTGGCATATTATTTCTCAAAACAAGACATTATGTTTTGCTTACCTAAAAATGCTTCTTGATTAAGAATTTTTAAATATTTGGACTAGAAACAAGTCAAAAAATCTGAGTAAGAAAATCATTTTTTGCAGTGTATGAGCTGAAATTCTAAAGGCAAATTAATGTGAATGTCAAACTTGTTTTTTTTTTTGCTGAGTGGCTAAGTTGAAAAACGTTTTAAGCTTCAACGATTTGGAAACTTATTCAAGCATTTATTTCTTTCAGACTGGACTATTGTAACTCCTTGTGCCTAGGTTTGGCGAAAAAGCTTACTGCATAGCTGCAGCTAGTGCAAAATGTGGCAGCCAAGAACTGGCACAAGAAAGCGTACTACTATATCCCCCTGTGCTGGCTTCTCTGCACTGGTTGCCCATTGAGTATAGAGTGCAACATAAGGTACTGCTTATGGTTTTGAAGGATTCATGTTCTTCAAGGCTGAAGACTAAAAGTGACTGTGCTATCTCGGTGGTAGCTCCTTGACTCTGGAATACCCTTCCTCTTTATTAACAATAGATCCTGTGACTCTTTGGAGTGTTTGAATCATTGATGAAAATGCATCTGTTTTCAGTTGCATATAACTGCCCTCAGTGGGCATTATGGTGTAGTTTGTGCATCTGTGTTTCTCATTGTATGTGTTGTAATTGTGCATACGTGTCACAGTATGTAATCTGAAGCACCTTAGTCAACTTGTGATGTTTTCAAATGTGCTTTAAAAATAAATAGAATTTAATTAAATATGATACACCTTGGTATTCACCATTGCAAGATTAACCCCTGTTGACCCCACAGTATATGCCTGAATAATAATATATCAATGTTGATTTGAACAGTTTATTAATCATTTACTAACTCATTCTAGTGGGTGGCGCAGTAGGTAGTGCTGTCGCCTCACAGCAAGAAGGTCGCTGGTTTGAGCCTTGGCTGGGTCAGTTGGCGTTTCTGTATGGAGTTTGCATGTTCTCCCCGCGTTCGTGTGGGTTTCCTCTGGGTGCTCCGGTTTCCCCTACAGGCCAAAGACATGTGGTATAGGTGAATTGGGTATGCTAAATTGACCGTAGTGTATGAGTGTGAATGAGTGTGTATGGATGTTTCCCAGAGATGGGTTGCAGCTGGAAGGGCATCCGCTGCTTAAAACATGTGCTGGATGAGTTGGTGGTTCATTCAGCTGTGGCGACCCCAGATTAATAAAGGGACTAAGCCGAAACAAAAATGAATGAATGAATAACTCATTATGAATGATCTTAAAACCCCAACTACTCTTAAATACAAATGATTTATAAATAATGTGATAATTTAGTCATGAAAAATGTATCATTAACAAAGAATGAAAATACAATAATTAAGCACAATTTAAATGTGCTTATAAGTCAAGAACAGAGCATTTGTAAAGTTTATTAATGTAGAGTTAATGCTTAATTAATGAACCTACCATTTGCTAATGCTTAATAGATGAATCATAGTATGTAGTTTTTATAAAGTGTTACCAAAATATTATCCACCCTCACTGTGACCCTTGTGTAGACAGTTTGGGACTTGTGGAGTTGAACATTGATGGATTTGCTCTTCAGTGTTTGGACTTTCAGCAGTGAAAATTAAACCACACTGAACTGAACTAAATTGAACTTCAACTCTGAAAACTGGACTGACACAGTTTCAATTTATTAGAACTTCTATGTTAAGCTGCCTAACAACAATCTACATTGTAGAAGCGCTATAGAAATAAAGATGAATTGAATTGAATTGAAAAAATAGGTAGATGAGTATTCTGTGTTTTGTTCAAAAGCATTCCTGTGGTTGTTCCCATTTATTAACAAGCATTAAAGTATAGTAATTATGTACAAATATTATACACCAGTGGTTCTCAAACTGTGGGCTTTATATATTTGTACATACACACATACACACATACATATTTGTAACGGTTGTTGTGGGCGTATCCTGTATTTTATATATATTTTATATGTTGACAGGTTTAATCACTTGCTTTTCTGACACACAAAGCCTACTCTAACACGCACTAAGCAGATCTAATTTCTAATTTTAATATGTAAATCCAATTCATATATTTAAAATAGAAGTTAATTTCAAAGATATACAAATAAGTCATATATAGAAGCAACATATATTTCAAAATTGATCAAAAAAAGTTTATACTGTATCAATATGATGACACATAGCCTATATTTATGAGGTCCAAGGAACATTTAGGTACAGCAGTTTTCTTTTTACTTTTTAAGAACAGTGTAATTTTTTATCAACTTTTAAAAGCACATTTTAATTTAAACATTGATGTTTTATAATTTTTTTTTTACCTGTAAGCACAGTAGTGTTAACGTTCAAACTATTTATAATGTTCAAAGTGGCTGACAATAAAAAATATTCATAATAATACAAATTAATCTGCCACGATTTTGAACTGTGCAGTGCTGTAGCTGCTTAATTAGGCCTACTACTCCATACTACTACCATATTTCAATACTGGTCATTATGGTGGTACTTGGGGAGACAATTTTTTTCTGAGGTGGTACTTGGTGAATAAAGTTTGAGAACCACTGTTATACACTGTAAAAAATGCAGGGTTCCACACAATTTAATCATGTTGTCCCACACAACACTTTTGTCAATGTCAATGTCAATGTCAGTTTTATTTATATAGCACTATTAAACACAACCAAAGGTTGACCAATGTGCTGAACAATACAAATCACAAAAAGAAAGGTATAAAAGTATAGCTAAAACAAACAATTCTCACTGATAATTATTATAGCTAAAACAAACAATTCTCACTGATAAAATGCCAAATCAAAAAGGTAAGTTTTCAACTTAGATTTAAAAACAGACAAAGATGATGTAGACCTAATACAGAGGGGCAGAGCATTCCACAAGGTAGGACCAGCTACTGCAAAAGCACGGTCACCCCTGCATTTCAGCCTTGACTTTGGGATGCATAAAAGTCTCTGGTCAGATGACCGAAGGGACCGACCAGGCTGATGTTCAGTCAACAGGTCTGACAGGTATGAAGGAGCCAGGCCGTGTAGTGATTTAAAAACCAAAAGAAGAATCTTAAAAGTGACACGATACTGCACAGGCAACCAGTGCAAAGAGCGTAAGACTGGTGTGATGTGGTCATATTTTTTGGTACCGGTTAAAAGCCTTGCAGCAGCATTTTGAACTAACTGTAGGCGGCATAGAGTTGTCTGACTGGTCCCAAAATATAGTGACAAATTTATGTAGATTGAATATAAAAAAAATAAGTCGTCCCAATGAAATCTCAAGAATTGTGTTGTCTCAGCTAATTTTATTTAAATAGTTTAAACAAGTAAAAAAATATTGAGTGTAAGGGGTCAATGTAAGAGATTTGAGTTAAATGTAATTTTAATAAATTCAATTAATAATAAAAACAAACAAAAACAATATCTAGCCCAGTTTGTTCATTCATTCATTTATTCATTTTCCTTCAGCTTAGTCTGTCAGGATTCTGCCATTCCAGTCTTGTTAATTTCTTGTTTTGGTGGCAGAGTCCAGACACTAGTCCTGTCATGTCTTGTGTGTTGTGCTCTGCTGGAGTTTTCTCAGGTGGAGCATTGGTTTTCTGTCATTGTGTGTCTTTGTATGAGCGTCGTCTCAGCCGCGCTTGGGCCATGCGCGTTTCCGCCTGATGTGGGCACGTAAGGTCTGGGCATGCTTGGGACGCGCGCTCTTGTTCTGGTGCTTGTGTTCGTTCTGTCTGCAGCGTGGTGTTTTATTCTCAGCGTCTAAGTCTAGTCGGTTTCTATTTCGGATGGCGCTGAGGTGAAACATGCACGTTGCATGTGTGAGTGCATGGTAAGGTGTTCATTCGTGTTCTCGTGCCTTGTGTCTGCTTATGTTGGTGTTGTCTAAGCATGTGGCTTGGTGTTTACATTGTGGCCGCGTGCTTAAGTGTTGTGTTCTAGTCTTTTATGTGAGCACATGGCTTGTGTTGTTTGTGTGTCATGTGCTCTTCCGTCTATTGTCTAGTCCCACCCTCCTTGTTAACCCATTATTAGTTTATTATGTTCACCTGTCTGATTGTTAATTATTTCTTCTTATATTCTCCTAATGTCCGCTGTCCTGTGCCAGTTCGTCATCAAATATTTCCTTCTCCTGTTGTGTTCTCCAGCCCTGTCCAGCACTGCTCCTTCCTGCCAGCCCAGTCAAGTTTGTTTTTGTGTTTTAGTTATGTTTCTCCCCCCTCAGGGTTGTTTCTGTTGCCTTTTTGTTTTATTTATTTATATTATTATTAAACCCATTAAGTAGGGCGGCGTGGTGGCGCAATAGGTAGCGCTCTCGCCTGACAGCAAGAAGGTCGCTGGTTCGAGCCTCGGCTGGGTCAGTTGGCATGTTCTCCCTACGTTCGCGTAGGTTTTCTCCAGGTGCTCTGATTTCCCAGAGAAAAAGAAAATGAATGAACGAATAAACCCATTAAGTTTCTGCAATTGAGTCCTCGCTCCCTTTTCCTTTCTGAGAATGTGACGTAGTCCCTTTATTCATCAGGGGTCACTACAGCGGAATGAACCGCCAACTTACCCAGCATATGTTTTACACAGCTGATGCCCTTCCAGCTGCAACCCAGTACTGGGAAACACCCATACACACTTATTCACACGCATACACTACGGCCAATTTAGTTTATTCAATTCACCTGTACCGCATGTCTTTGGACTGTGGGGGAAACCGGAGCACCCGGAGGAAACCCACGCCAACATGGGGAGAACATGCAAACTCCACACAGAAATGCCAACTGACCCAGCCGGGACTCAAACCAGCAACCTTCTTGCTGTGAAGTGACAGTGTTAACCACTGAGCCACCGTGTCGGTTTCTAAAATGTTTAGACATAGTCTTATGACATTATAGAGGCATGTACTGTAGTAGATTTTTGTAGAAGTGTAATAGTCTGGTTTACTACTACATAAATAAAGCAAAAAATGTATTAGTCAAATATTATTCAATATAATAGGGAAAGTAAGTAAAACAATTAAAAAAATATCTTACCTACCAGTTACTCACCTTGATGTCATTCTGACCCCCCAGGACCTTCATTCATCTTCAGAAAGGTCCCGAGACTATTACATTTAAATTGCAGAAAAGGATCCAAAAACATTATCAAATCATCCAATATGACTTTAATTGTTCAACTGTAATTATACTGTAGGATTATAAAGAAACTATAAAAACAACTTTGTTGGCCAATGGCTTCTGCATCAGATCAGGGTGGGCATTTACTACTGCCAATACAATGCTTGTTTTGTTGTGCTGCTGACTTAAATGGCCTGACATGGGAGAGAAGATATAGGTGAGCAGAGTCGTATTTACAGGTTTTGACACACAAAATTGTCCAAGGAGCTTCATATGATAGAGTTGAACCACTGAAGTCACATGAAATGTTTAGTCAATATGTTTGGTTCCTCTTCTTGAACATATTGGGACCATTGCTGCCTATGGAGGATGAGAGAGCCCCTCCACACCAAATAATAGGTAGGCTACATGATGTCAAAGGCTCTCAATATGAAAATCTCTGAGAACTTAATTTCAATGATAAAGATATTTATTACACAAACTCTTTCCAACAGATTCATTATAACATACAGAAATCCAACAGAAAGAAAAATGGAAGTAACAGATCAGATGTCATTGCAGCATGTGTCAGCAGTGAGGGTTGGCTGAATGGCAGTTGTGCCATTGTCCTTACGTAGGCTGTTTCTGTTAGCAATGGCCCAAGAAAAAGAGTCTCTCTTCAACAGTCTCTGGGCATCCTCTTTAGCAGTGGCATCCAGGATGGCCACTCGCTCTTCTTTGTAAATCATTTCTTGTTCCCGATTCAGTTCGTGATATGAACGAGAAAACACATGGAAGATGGATGTTGCTGGAAAAGCCATAATGAGAATACCACTCAATATGCTGCTAAAGGCCACAACCTGGCCAGGTATACTGTATGGCACCATGTCACCATAGCCGACCGTGGTCATCGATATGATTGCCCACCAATAGGATGCAGGGATGCTGCTGAAGCTATTGGGACCAATGGCTTTGCCCTTGCTAAATTCCTTCTCTGCCAAGTGGACAAGAGGCGAGAATAAAGCCACAGCAACGCAGAGAAAAAGTAGCAGGAGTCCAAACTCTCGCATGCTTCGCTGCATTGTAAGACCAAGCGTCTGAAGGCCCAATGAGTGTCTTGCCAGTCGCATTACATAGAGGATTCGCAGAGCCCGCATGACCCGCAATATTAAACCCAGTTTATCTAAATATCCACGACTTGTCCCAGCACCATTAAGCTCAGCTTCATCAGAAGTATCTTCACCATCGACAACCAAAGAAATGTAGTATGGTAGAATGGCTATGACATCGATAACATTAAGTGGATTTCGAAGAAACTGCATTTTGCTTTCAGCCTGCAGGAAGCGCAACAAAAACTCCATGGAGAACCAGGCCACACACACCGTTTCCACAATGAATATATTGCGGCACTTTTCTGAGCATTCACCCTGTAAAAGAACAAATAAAGGAACACAGTGAAAAGACAATAAAAAAAGTGATATTTTACTGCTGATCTTATTGTATATGGGAGGTAGAGCTGTTACCCATAACGTGAGTCTCAACCAATCAATATCAAGGAATGGAACTCATTCATTCATTTTCTTTTCGGCTTAGTCTCTTTATTAATCTGGGGTCGCCACAGCGGAATGAACCACCAACTTATCCAGCATATGTTTTACGCAGCGGATGCCCTTCCAGCTGGAGCCCATCTCTGGGAAACATCCATACACACTCATTCATACCCATACTCTACGGACAATTTAGTCTACTCAATTCATCTGTAGCGCTTGTCTTTGGACTGTGGGAGAAACCGAAAAAACCCAGAGGAAACTCACGCAAACGTGGGGAGAACATGCAAACTCCACACAGAAATGCTAACTGACCCAGCCGAGGCTTGAACAAGCGATCTTCTTGCTGTGAGGTGACAGCACTACCTACTGCGCCACAGTGTCGCCAGGAACGAAATCATACATATTATTAAAAATAAATACTATAACCTAGAAGATTGTTTGAAGATTTTAGAATGTGAAACTGTTAAGCTGCCCACGTTTCAAAATGCCATAATGTGTGTTCTACAGGGGAAAATAAATTGGTCACACTTTATTTTGATGGTCCGTTTGTTGAATTTAAGTTACATTGCATCTACATGCCAACTAATTCTCTTTAGATTATAAGTAGACTGTCAGGTTTGGGGTTAGGGTTGGGGTTTGGGTTAGGGTTAGTGTAAGTTGACATATACTTGCAAAGTTTCCTATAGTCAGTTAAATGTTTGTTTAGCAGCAATATTAACAGATATTAAGCAGTCTACTAATACTCAAATGGACCATCAGAATAAAGTGTTAACAATAAATTCATACAAGTTTGGACCAACTTAATAGTGAGTAAATGATGTCAAAATTGTAATTTTTTTGGGGGTGGAATGCCTTTAAGAAAAGTTAGAAATTATAGATATCCATGCTGGAAATCAAAAGACTGGTCCGCCCAATCAAAACACCCAGAGGTAATGAAATCTTAGCGCATGAGTGCAGAGCTTTCAGCTGTGTTCTCCTGCAGAAATCATGTCCATGGATGACAAGTATTTGAAACTTAATATTATCATGGTAGTATGAAGCAGAGCGACATGAATGCAGCAGAGCTTTCATTATGCCACAGTTATGTTGTATTATTGTTGTATTATTATTAAAATGTTGTATTATTATTTTTTGTTTTATATAATAATGAAAAAATCTTTAATGGCTTTAAATCATATAATTGTATTAAGAAACTGATTTAGTTCAGTTAGGCAACGTTTAATTGGTCAACAATATGAACAAGCCTTCACACTAGTTCTTTTTCTTATAGTATGACAATATTATAACTGGGGTGACACGGTAGCTCAGTGCTCAGCAAGAAGGTCGCTGGTTTGAGTCTCGACTGGGTCAGTTGGCATTTCTGTGTGGAGTTTGCATGTTCTCCCTGTGTTGGCTTGGGTTTCCCCCACAGTCCAAATACATGCGCTTTAGGTTTATTGAATAAATTAAATTGGCCGTAGTGTATGAGAGTGTGCATATGAGAGTGCATGGGTGTTTCCCAGTACTGAATGAATGAATGAATCTGCTTTGTAAAATATATACGTTATAAGTTGGCAATTCATTCAACCCCTGATGAATAAAGGGACTGAGCCAAAGGAAAAGGAATGAATAAATGAACTATTATAACCGTTCAGCATATTATTCTGGGAAAAAAGACTGAAACCCTAGAATCAGGGGCGGACTGGCCATCGGGAGCACCGGGACATTTCCCGGTGGCCTGACGGTCAATCTGGCCTGCCGCCGTGCGGTCGATTACCTCACCTCGACATGCGATAGGCTGCCTGCAGCTTGATGGACACGTCAAACCACGAATCAGGCGATCGCGACCGCCATAAGGTCCAATCATTTCAGCAACGTACTGCCTGATTAGCTATTTGCATAGAACTTGTGATATGAGTTACAACTTCGAGTCAGTTGTGCAAAAACATGGAACGTAAACGGAAAGGAGGAGCAGAGAGGGAGCGCATGAAAAGAAGAAAAGCCCTGACCATAGAAGCAGAAAAATGCTGCAAAATCACAACTATGTTCACGACCAAGGGAGCAGGTTGGTCAAATACAGCACATTTACATAATCATTTGGCAGGCGGGCATTTTCATCTAAATTGACTTACAGTAGAAAAAAAATATAACTAGCAAACTTATATTTATATAAAAAAAATATAATTAGCAAATGAGCAACAATTTGTCTTGTTTAGTCTAATGCAGTAGGTTACAGCATGTTTTTTTTATATATATATATACAATATATATATATATATATATATATATATATATATATATATATATATATATATATATATATATATATATATATATATATGTTTGTGTGTATATGTGTGTGTTTGTGTGTGTGTATATAAAAAATATTTATATATTTTTAAAAAATTATATATAATAAGAAGAATAACTATTATTCGTATAATAACAAGTGAAGTTTTTAAATTTTTTTATTAGCTTTATAGAAAATGAAAAATTAGCAAACTGTTTTAGAGCATTTTGTAGTGCCAAATTTATTTTCCTTTGCCTTAGTCCCTAATTTATCAAGGGTTGCCACAACAGAATGAACCGCCAACTGTTTTACGGAAGCTGCGGACTCTTGCATTCACACACACACTTATTTACTACAGACAGTTTAGTTAATCTAATTTGTAGTGTCAATTTTTTCTTTCATTTTTTTGGAAGATGAGGAAGGAAGTAGCAGCAGCACAACTGCTGCAAATGCTTCTGCTGTTCAACTAGAGGTGGTGGACAGTTCAGCATTTGAGTCAGAGCAGGTAAACCTACAGGTAAATTCTAAGCCAAGTGAAACTAAATTTACATTATGTGTTTTTAGGATGTATCGTGGGGACATACATTTAAAGGCACATTTACAATATTAGCAGTCAGAGAATGACATGAAAAAGGTAGCGTAGGTAGCGGTGACAATAGCAGAGTTGGCCTGAGATTGAAAAAATTTCCCGGCCTGAATTATTGTCCCAGTCCGCCCCTGCCTAGAATGGTATGATATTGTTTGAAAAAATGTCCCATTTGTTGGAATAAATGCACAAAGTAAACTAAGGGAATCAAGAAAGTTATGTCATGTCATTAAATGCAATGTTTTTAACATTAGCTTTGTATCATGATACACCATAAAGTGTCCACAAACCCAATAGGACCTGGCACATGCAAGCTCAGACTTGCAGTCTCAGACACATGTACACATGTGTCTAATCAATAGAGCTAGTGATGTTACTTTGAGGGCTAGGGTTAAGGGTGGGGTTCGGTGTACACATTATCTTCAGCCAGACCCTTTTCCACAATATAAATATGACCCACAAACACGATACAACAAACTTGATACAGCAAACTTGATCCTCGAGGGCAGGTGTCCCTGCATAGTTTTGCTCAAACACTAATCAAACACACCTAAACACCAGTGGCGGCTGGTGCTAAAAAATGTGAGGGGGGCGCATTTTAAAAGCCATTAAAAGCCATTTTTCAGGTGATGTACCAAAAAACAAAAATGACTAAAGCATATAATAAATGCATCACAAATCAGTTCATTTTAGTTCAATTTGGGTTTATCAGTAATAAAGTAATCATGATAATCAGTAAACACGCGCACACACATAAATGTTGGCTAATCACTGGCCAGTAGCACTACTTAAAAATTAATTTTGCTCTCCTTTCTTTCTGGCTTGCAAATTTCTTAATGAGCTTTTGGTTAAAGTCAGTCATCTCAGTCACCAGTCTCTTCTCTATTGACAGCATGGCCAATGCATTCAGCCTCTCTTGCGTCATGCTGTTTGAAACAGCAAACACGGAAAACAGTAAAAGGCATGACTTACATCACAATCTGTCAGCCAACTCCGTTTGTCATAACAAGTGCTGGAAAAGCCAAGGGTGTACGCGCGCTCGCCATCACTTGACTACTGGTGAATTTGTTTTCATTAGTTTTGCAAGGAAGGTCGATCTGGTCCAAGCTCCTTGATTCTTTTTTTTTTTTCTTCATCCAAACGCCTTGTGAACGGATATCTTCGCAAAGATACAACAGAATTTTCCTTCATCTTGCACTTGCTTTCACTATATGATTAAAGGTCAGCACAGCTAACTGACGAGCTGCTGCTGAGTGAACGGTCTAAGTAAGAATGGTCCAATCACATAAGGCCAATCATATAAAAACAAATATGATTCGTTCTAACAACAAAAATGGGAGGGTTCGGGAAGCAGAGCGCTGCGCCCTAAGGACAATTTAAAACCGGCCAATTAGAGCTTATCGTCATATCACATGCTTTGCAAAAGTTCGTGTACCCACATAGACACCCATTAGTCCGGCGCCCCGTACACATATGAATAAATATTGTTCATACATTTTTTTTCAATAAATGTTAGTATGACTACAATAAATGTTAGAATTTTATAATTAAATCAGTTTATTTTGTTAATATTTGTGATAATAAATATTGACATATTAAAGGAGTCTAACTTGACGGGGGCGGCGCCCCAGCGCCCTCTATTGACCAGCCGCCACTGCTAAACACACTATTCAGTGTCTTCAAGATCAATAGAAAGTGTGTTTGATAGCTTTGGAGCAAAACTATGCAGGTAGACCGGCCCTTCAGGATCAAGTTTGCCCATCCCTGGATTAGACAGAAGAGTGATTTTGTAGACTTGCCTTGTTTTCGTGATCAGGCAAGGTGCTGATACACAAGCTGATAACCGTCACTGCAATCATGACCACAGAGAAACACGCAAAGAGCTTCCCCGGCCAACCAGAATGAGGGTTTTCCACTATCTCCTGCAGTCGATTCATGAGCCGAATGTAGCCCTTGTTGTGTGCAAGAGGCCTCTGTAGGGCATGCCTCTTCTGCTTCCTCTCATCCTCCTTCCTCTTCTTCTCTGCCACGTCCTCTACACGGGACAGCAGCTTGCGCCGGCAGCAGCGCTCCATATGAACAGGGTCGATGCCCCAGTAGGTGAGTTCATCCGACAGCGACACAGCACAGACCTGCCGCAGCAGCCTCAGTTTCCCTGCGGCCAGAAAGTTTAGGATGACCCTAAAGGCCACGGAGCTGCGGTCGAAGAAGAACTCCCGTCGGGCCTCGTCATAGTCGTCACAGAGCTGGGCGATATCATCCGGGCTGCTGCAGTGACGCAGCTGTCCCAGCCGAGAGAGGGGGAATTCATCCAGTGTGCTCCAGGGGAATGTATATCGATCCCCTCCAACATTAATGAGGGCTAGTTTACTGTGGTCCACGTCTCTCAGAGTAGAGATGCCACATAGTCGCTGGGCCCGCTGAAAGTACACACCTTTGATGGTTTCAGTCTCTGGGATTTCAGTGAAGAACAAGTCAAGACTGCTGTCGTCTGTGCTGACCGAGAGATTGCTAAAGTCGTGGTTGGCATTGCTGATGATGGGCATGGTGGCATTTGGGCTGTTGGATTTGAATTACTGTGGTATATATGGGTATGCAGTTTGCGTAGCTTAATCAGGAAGCAGAGCACCAGAGTTGGAGGAACACTGTAAAGAAAAAAAGATGTCATTAAACCGAAATGAATTAGCATTATCAACAGTTTTCACTCAAAGCCAGATTTCATAGGGTGACCATGTGTCCTTTTTTTGGGACTTAGAAAAGATTTCTAAATCTCCTAAAATGTCCAGGATTCAGTTTCGCTTTCTACAGTCGTCATTAATTGTACATTATGTGTTTTTGGATTACGTTTATCTGCATTTTAAGCCATGCCTTGTTGCACACCATATGCCAGTCATGTACAGTACACAAACACTGGCAAGTGCATCTCAATCCCTCAGTATCAAGGAAACAGCAGTAGAGAGCAGAGAGCAGAGAGCAGTAGCTTTTACCTGCCAGTGGGTGCTACATGGCCAGGTTAACAGTGAAAAAATCTTTTTATTTAAATTTAAACTTTTTTAATAATATTATAATCTGTTGAAAAGAAACCCCCCAGAGTCACCCCACCCTTTCATACAAACGGACCGGGGGTCCAATTTATAGTTTGTTGGAACAATTTTTTTGGCCCAAAAATCCTTAACATGGAGTCATTATTGTTATTTTACTACTCCTTGATCCAATATTAAAAATACCACACATCCTTGATTGGGCTGCCTGCTACAAGGACTGTACAATGTATAGTTTCAGCATTTACTTGTAGATTAATTGTAGATTAGTTGCTTAAACTTTAAGTTTAATAGATTAAAAGTTTATCATTTCCATTTGCTTTTATGGCCTGTTATTCTAAACGTAAGTGAGTTTAAAGCATTAAGATTGTGATGTTTATAGCTTTTAACAAAAAAATTAACTGTAATTATTTACAAAGTGAAGACTATTCAGAATGCTTTTACATGATCAGAACCTGAATGCAATATTTAACAATGCCTATAATTTGTTTATTATATTTTATTATATATATATATATATATATATATATATATATATATATATATATATATATTTTTTTTTTTATCTGCTGATTTTTTGTTGTTGTTATATTACAATATATTACAGAAAAAAAAATGCGATGTCTGTTGTTTCCAATATAATGCAGTTGTATTGGCAATAACCACTGAGAGAGCGAGCAGTCTTTATCAACTAGCTGTTTCATGCTTTTATTCCTGAAACAGTACAGCCAAGCACATGTCACAAAAGTGGAGTACTGACAGAAATTTTCTCTGAAGTCAAGAATGATAATGGAAGTTTCTGAGAAAATTGCTATTACAAATTGTTGCCCTGCATGTGCTCTTGAATAAAGCTACAGTACAGGTGTAATTTGCCGATTGTCCTGCAGATAACCTCATAACTTTGTCTTCTTACTGTACTCCAGATCACTCGGAGGTCAATGCTGATCTTCAAGATCTACTTGAAAGCACTGTTCACCCAAAATGAAAATTGACCCCCTATTTTTTTTTTTTCTGGAAAAGACATTTTGACCAAAGCAGAACAGAAGAAAGAAACTCGGTTTGTGACAAGAGAAGGGTGATCAAATGATGAAAGAATCTATCGTTTTGGATGAACTGTTCCTTTGAGTTATGATGCATTATAGGAAACAGACCCTAACTAAGATCAACCATACAGTCATTTAACAATCTGCTTAGGTTTACGGTGCATTTAGGAAGAACAGCCCAAAACATTACAGTAGTCATAATACAATGATTATATCAGTCTATAATACCATAGTACTGTAGAAAACTGTTCTACTGCCATGTTTCCTTAAGGAGGCGCTATTGAGTTTCTACATGATCTTAAGAATTAATAAACCATATGGGCATTTAGATCTGTGCCTACAGGGCACCATACATGGCTATGAATCTTTTTAAATAGCAGCAGATGATGTGGGCTGACCCTTAAAAATTACTTTCCATTCAGCTGTTTCCAGTTATGTAAGTCCACCTCCTCTTTATTAAAGAAGTTACATTCTGGAAATGGGGCAACATAAATTATGCTATAAACCTCTATTCTAAAGATACTTTTAATTTTTTAACTAAAATTTGTGACCTCAATCCCTCAAACATGATTTGACTAACATGGAACTATATACTCTATTCTAAACTGAATGGTTAGTTTCATTCCAACAAACAAATAAATATATAAATAAAAAAACTATTTTGTCATCATTTATTCACTATCAAAAGCCACATGTTGGTTCATGCACATAAACACAAATTAAGATTTTAGTTTACTCTACACTTTAATTATACAAAATTTAACCTTTCAAATTAAAATTCAAAAAACCTTTCCATAACCAAAAGGGGTTCTTTAGATTATTAAAATGTATAATTCACACTAAGAAAGAAATGTTCTTTTAAGAAATGTTCACTGAAAGGTTCTATAGGGAAACAAACTTGTTTTTCCCCCCTATGGTATCACTTTGATTCAGTTTTGTAACATTTATTTTAAGACTATCACTTCATTCATATGGATTCACTGTAAGATGCCTTTATAACCTGTTTGTATCTTTTACTTTTAGGTATTTACTTTTATCACTTGTGTTTTGAATATTAACCAATGTCTACTGATTTGAAAACAATTAATTATGACATAATGTATATGGATAGATCATATATTTAATTTCTACACCCTCATCCTATACAATGCATCTATAGTTGGCATAACCAGAAAGAAAATGTGTAAAGAGAAAATGTCAAATTCAACTATGACCAAATTAAGCACGTTTATGATTTATAACTTTTCTTTTCTATAGGATTTTTTGTTGTGCTTTATGACCATGCAATATAGTTTGAAGTCAATGCAACCATTTCATAAAACAGAACAAACAAAAAGTCTTAGGACTTACCTGCATTTTTATCCTAATAAAACACGTTTTTTTGTCATATTATTCAAAAAATTCAATTAGGAAGGAGTATCACCCAAGTTTAAAAAGTCGATAGATGTTTTTTGTCCCATCCTGGAAGTTCGTTTGCTGCAGTGAAACGCTGCCATGAGCTCCTCTTGCGCGTCTCTCACAGGACAATACTCTGATGGGCAGGAATAATC